>CM054805.1:9844691-9917509 GCA_028984105.1 Lavandula angustifolia
AAAATCGCCATACGTAATCGAACGCCCGAACCACAGTAGGAAGTGTTTATCAGAGTCCAAACTCAGAGATGCATACAAAACAAATACAACCAACGGTTTATCAATCAAAATAGTGGTTTCTCGGGATCATTCAAATATACGAGCACCGAGCTATCAATCATCTCCCACCAAGATTGTCATGTAAATCGAGTTTCATAATCGTTTTGCTTCCCCATCGTTGTTTAATTCTGATTTAATTCTCAGTATTGAAATCCTTGTTTCTTGAGCTTAGTCAAGTTAACTAATTTATTAAAGTGTCATTTTTCAGGAATATAAAGCTGTCATTTGTCATGTGAACAATTTTGTTATTTATAATATAATTTGAGTAACATTTCTACATTCTCGCTCTACCGCGACTCATAAGCAAACACGCTCTCCGCCTCTCATCTTTTGCACGTTTCTTTGTTATGATTAACACTTTTACAAGAATGACACCGACATTCTGGTCATCTACCGTGAATTGGCGGCTAAAATGTACACTCCGCTCATCATCACCGACACATTCCGTTTCACGATCGACACACACAAATAGAGAGACGATCGGCACACACGTAGAGATGATCACACTTCGCTCTCTACCGTGAATTAATGGCTTAAATGGGCATTAATTCTTTGCTCATCATCGACACGCCTTTATCGCTGACGTACCACAACATGTAATTACCGACAAACGTCTCACTGCCAATTGGGGTTTAAACAAACACTCGCTCATCATCGATTGGCTGTTCTTTGTCATGATCGACACGCACAAATGCACCGACACCTGCCTCTACCGTGAATTACGGCTTAACCATAAACTCTCGTCATCATCGACACGTTCTTTTCACATGAGCGACACAAACAAGGATAAACAATCGTAGCACTTTTTCCATAAATAAAACGACATTTTTCGAAACAAATCGCATTTTTTCAAAAATAATTAATAGTTAATAAATGATACAAATGACACTTTATTCAAATAAAAAAAGACACTTTGGTTACGATCGACACTTTGAGATAAATAACAAATGACACGCCTTCCCCATCAAAAACATCGAAAAAATTAACAATTTTTATTTAGAAGAAAACGACATTTTTGTTCACCAGTGACACGTCCGCCTTTTACAAATAAGGGGAAAAACAAAAAAGGAAAACTAATTAAAAATGAAAAAATGAAAAATAAAATAAAATAAAAGGAATAATGACGCTATGCGGACGTCACACCAAATGCGGGTCAACTAGGTCAAACGCGGGTTAAAATGGATCAAAATCGTGAATTGCATCACGTTATACGTTCAACAATGATGCAATACATGTTTTTGCTATAAAATTATGTGTGTGCATACACGTGTAAGAATGTGACAAAGGGACCTGAAGACGAATGAAACTGTCGTTTATTTTTTTATTCATATGCTAGCTTAGTACAGGAGTATCAGATCACTCTGCTACATAATTATATAGATATAGTAAGTATTAATTATACATTATTTGATTCTAAAAGATTTTAGGACCTAATACCCAGTGTGGCCGTGTAATGCATGTTATTCTATATCATATTTTTGTAATTAAGTTTGTTTATCCAGTTTTATTAGGTTGTAATATATATAAAATATATGTAGTGACATATATTTGATCTAGTTATAATAGAAATGAATTCAGAGTGATAATTTATAACTTCTAATCCTTGACTCGTTTTTCCTCTATGAAAAACCCTACTTCATTGTTTTTATAATTTAGATATTGATATACTATATAACCGAAAGTTCTTATTCTTAAATTTAATATGAAACAATATTGGGAAGTGATTTGAGAATAGGATTTGCTCTCCCAACTCCCACTACATATAAATAAGCTAAAAACGTTATAAACGGGTAGGGACAGTGCTCACATCTGAAAACCGTCTCATGTTTAAATTATGTTTTAAAACGCAGTCAAAATATTTTTACTAAAAGGAATAATCATTTAGAATTTCGGTATATGCTTAGGAAGCATATTACCTATTCAATTTTTGGATATCTAATTTGTGCTCATTCGGAATAGTGATATTTGTCCTTATTTAACAAAATATATCATATATGAATTTGTTAACCTCTAGCAAATGAGTTATTTTAGATATATGGAAATAAATTTTATTAATCAATCAAGATATAAATTAGATACAAATCGCACACATAATAAATTGCACATGTAACGTGTAATGTCAAGCCATGAAATGCTGATCGCTTAAATCATCAATGCGAGGCAATTTTAAGTCACACGTAGTTCTCAGGACCAGGACTTTCTTATTTCTGCAGAATGGGAAATTCATAGTGATTTATCACTATGGAATTGAAGATCCCAAAATACGTCTGCACTTTAGCGAGTTTTCATTCGCATCTAGATAATGTAATAAAGGGGATCGCTCTTATTTTTGCTATCAAGCTGGCTTCAAGTCCTGCAAGTGGTATTTGTTGGTCCGAACCCCGCAGGGAGCGAAATTCCAACCCTCACATCATCACTACGTAAGAGCTCGTGTTCTCATGTCTCCACCAATCTCTATCACTCGCAGATTATTCCTTCACCGACCTCCGCAGCAAACACAGTATGCAGCCTGCACTTTGTGGTCACCACCGACTCCGTCCCGCAGATGACCTTCATCACCCTAATTCCTGCAATTTAAGAAGACACACCATCGCTGCATCTAATTTTATCCGACAGAAATCACCCGACATTTAACGGCATATCTGAAACAAGAAGATCATACAATGAAAGAGAGCCAACTGGGATAGCATCGATGTCCACAAGTCCCACTCCACTACAAACCTCTACCAACGAAGCTGGTCAGTTTCCACTTCCGCTTCCGCAACCAAAGCCTTCCCTCACGTGATGCCGACTAACTACTTCAAGACATCATTTAAAATACGCTGTTTGACGCTTCGTACACATATGGTATCAGTTCCCGAACTGAGAAACGCTCGGTCACTTATTTTATAAACAGAAGTTTTTCCAGCTCTCAACTATCGATAGATTTGGGTGGATTACACGCTCAAGCATTCAAATTCTCCAGCCAAGATTAAGAAGATTCACTTAAGAATCGCTGAGAAGAAAAATCCTCAGTGCTTCTCTCTGTAGTTTTTTTACTTCTCTATCAAAGTTCTTACCTGCAGTATCTCATAGCTTAGAATTTTCAAGTGAGTTCAATTTTTCTACACCGGTTTTTACCATAGAAACTCCTTCATAGTTGGAGAAAATCCGGTCTACTTCAAACTTCTGCTTGATTCCAAAAGTCATGGTGATTTTATAATTAGAAGTGGTTCCGTCCAAATAATATACCTGAATGAGGGTTGCTCGTATTAATTACCAAGCACTCTGCTCGAGTAACTGAACTGCAGATCTGTAAGATCTCAAACCACGTTAAAACATTGGTATCATTTATCTGCTTGGTCATGACGTTTAAACTGCTTTACAACTAACAGATAAAAACAGATTAAAGCGTTAGACACTGTTCTCATTTTGGTCAGAAACATGCCAAACTAGACTGGGCTTCCATTTGGGCCCACACTTATCCACAGACTAACTCTCCGACTATGTTTTACATCACTTAAAGTCAGAGATCAAACTCGTGGTCGTAGTCACTGACCGCGATCAAGTGTTGCCTGACACTGCTCATCACAACCACAGCCACTGTTCTTCTGCTTGAGAAAACTTGTACTCGTGGCCCACCCCCCTACACCCGACACTCGTCTCCGACTAACATGTATTCTCCCATGTTCCAATCATGGAATAGATGAAATAAATCAAAAGGATATCACTCCTGATATGTTTAAAGATGATTTATTTTTTCTATTATATTGGTAGCTAGTTATATATATTTATATTTATAAAATTTAATTAAATTTTTGGTATGGAAAACTAGTGATTGTATCATTAAGAGCTTACCAAATAAATCTTGCACGCATACTGTAACTTAAGTTACAGTAGCAAACATGCATCAAACATAGGGAAACATAGATTTTTGACATAAAATTCTATTAATCTAGTAGTCGTCAGCATAATGTAATGTCGCAAATTTTGGGAGTTCTCTAAAGCAAGAAAGTAAATTAAAAATAAATAAGCATGATAAAAATGTGCAAAGAAACGGGTCTAGCAAGATGATTCTGATGGCACATTGGCAATTCGATCCTCAAAACTAAAAGCGAATTAATACATAGTAAATCAATTAGCTCGTAGCGTCGTCACAAATGAAACCGACACGTCTCCTATGCCCCCCTTAACTAGTCAGAGCTGCCACGGTGGACACTCAACCACTATTTCTTCTAATTAGTTACTGAGTACCAAGGCAATCAATAGTATTTAACACCTAATCAACCTTTAAGAACTAAGGGGACCCAATTCTAGACCCTACCGTATGGTACGATAATCTAATAGCTTCTCTACCAAATTAATCCAATTTTTCAAGAATAATTCTGTACTACTTGATTAGCGTAAATAATAGTTAGTCCCAGTGTACTAGCTCGAGTAAAGTGGGGGGTGAATACACCTGATTCGATTTCTCAACTTCAACTCAACAAATTTATTCTGATGGTGCCCGGATCAGATCAGCTCAAATAGCACTGCATAACCCGCTCTTCCGAATCGAGTTATTAAGAGCAATTCGTATCGACTCGAGATCTGCTAACCCACTAGTGCCGAATTCAATATCTACAAGAAGAGTTCAACCGCAGCGCTAATAGTAGTAGCCCAAATCGGGCTTTTTGTGAGAAAACGCTTTAAGTCTCGGGCCTCCGCAGATTAAAAGTTCAAGATGTCAGAGACGACTGATTGGATTTTAAATATTGATGTTCAAAAGGTATGTAATAGTAAAATCAACGCAACAGCTTAAGAAAGCGCAATAGACACGGATTTTTAAAGTGGTTCTGAGCATCGCTCAACTCCTGCGCCCACCGTCCCGAATGATCGGAGGTTATTGCTTATCCTTGTTAGGTCTCTGGCCACTGCACATTAAGTAAACCATGACTTGGATATTATACTACGCTTTTAACACTATCAAACTTAAAGGACCACAAACTTCTCCAATATAAGGAAGCGGAGTCCTTATACAATACAAGTGATCGGGTTCAAATGTGAACTCCTTCTGCCTTCAAGCTTATGTGATAAGAACTAAGCCGAGCTTAGTGTGTTGCAGAGTGTGACAGGGAATATGAGAGTAGCTTTTCTGTAAGATCGACTAACAAAGCCTGAAGGTAAGCTTGAAGTCCGCGTAACGTCTGATTTGGGATACTGTGAGGCCTTTATACTGTTTGTGTGATAGCTTGATCTCTTTGGAAGAGCTAGAATGTAGTCTTTCGCCGAGATTAGTTCTTCAAGTTCTTGCTTAAGACTTTGTTGCTTTGGTCAATTCAGCTCTTTTTCACGCTTCGTAGTTCTCGGGCATGCTTTTTCAAATTCTTAACCGATCCCTCTCTATTTATAGATCGTAGATTGAAATAGATCCGCTGGAGACGCATCTTCTTCTCCTCTCTCTCGTAGCAAACGGCTCTTCGGTGTAGCTAATAAGCCAGGTACTCTTCCCACCTTTTAGGTAAAAGCGTCGGGATCTCAAACTTCTTAGCAAAGGCCAAGACACGTGTATGCTCGTCATCTGTCGTCGAGGTGGACGGAGGGGTTGAGACAAAGACAGCACTTCGAGCACGCATCAAGCCGACTTCTCTCTTCCTCGCATACGACAATGCCGATCGTCTTTCAAAAGATTCTCGATGGGCCCCGAAGACTATCTCGCCGTCGCTCGATCCGACCTTGTATTCGCAGATAGACCTCTCGAGATAAGTTCATACCGAAGATCGCCCCCTCAGGGTTCGCTTAACTACTCCGCAACGAAGTTCGGTTCAACTAATCCTCTCAAAAGATAATCGCTCCCGCAAAGTGCCCAAAAGATCACCGAGTCTTCTCGCACCGGTGCCGAGGTAAATAAGCCACCAAATGCTCTTAATTGGAGAGAGCAAGTGTCTACTCGAGTCCGAAACCTCGTAGACAAAACAGACATAAGGGAATGGTTCATCATTCGGGATAGGTTTTGGGGATCTTCAAATCTTTAGACAAGTACAGAAAGTAACCAAAGCTACCGAGCTTAAGATCAATTGTCTAAGACCGAGATCATTTCCACTCGAGTGAAACAGCTCAGGATGGAACGTGCAATCATCACCCAACAATTTCCCTATTCACGACGCCAAAACCTATCATCTATGCCCTCATCAACTATGCTAAACACTAACTTACTCATAAATGAGCTCCTTACAAATATTACAAGTAAAAATATCTGAGTCACGGTAAAGTGCTAGACTCATCGATGGGAGACTGAAGGCAACAATTCTCCCCTTTTACAATAATTTCCCCATGCAACAATTTCCCTAAGAGAAATAATAACTCTACGAAAGTCTAGTCTATCGGAGATCTAACCGAGCAAAACTAACAAGTAAATAAACAAAGGCAGATGCTCAAGAATCACTTCGCCGATTCCCGAGTGTTAAAGCATAAAGCAAACACGGCTATTTAGACAACAAGTAGTTTGTCGTAGCCAAAAGAAGATTTGTATATATATGATAAACATGAGCTTCAAGACATTACAAATCTCGTTAAGCTAAGAAGAGAACTAAGAAGGAGAACCCTTAAACTCGCCGAATCCTATTCATGAAACCTTGGGATTTATCTTCAGCAGCTGACTCCATACATTCTCAACGTGTTCTTCCTCGCCCCGTGTATTCGGCAAAGTCTCGCCGGTTCATCTTGTTCTGACACTGCTCAACGCAAGATTCTTCACTTTCTTGTTCAATCATTCCGAGATATACCGAGTCGTCTTGTCTTCCGCGCGGAGGAATGATCCTTGCTCAGAACGCTTACTACTACCCCTTCGCCATCGCTTTGTGCATATATGGGTAAAGATCGTGTTCCAGCAACGGTCATCCACTCGACATAGCATCGCCTTTCTTAGACATTTTCAAGCCGTAACCGTCTTGTAAATAATTTTCTGAGCAAACTCTATCTGGGTCATTCCTCATCTCTCGATTGGAACTCGAATAGCATCCATTCGCTCCGATCTCGGCCATCTATGTGTTTTCGCATCGCTTCGGCTTCCCCGAACCTTCTCCGTATCGATATGAATGTCAAACCTTCCAAGAAACTCTCCGCCTCGCCTCTTGTTCCGCACGCTTCCTGAGCGCCTCAAGCGTCCGCCAAACGTATCCTTCCGCTCGTGCTCTTATCCGTCTAACTTCCTCTCCTCTCAGAGATATCTATCCATCCGAGCGAAGATTTCTTCAATTTCGTGATCTTGCTCTCGAGGCTTCGAGGAGCTTGTTCGTGAGTCGCAGAGGTACCGGATTTGAGTTTGACGTACCCGTCGTCAAGCCAAATGCCTTTGCCGTCTGCTTCCCTATCTTCATCATCTTCAATTCTAAGTTTTCTCGGGAGGCAATCTAGCAGAGCGCTTTCTTTTTTTTCCACCGTACTGCGCTTCTTAGTCTTTCCTTTAGCAAAAAGCTTAGACTTTGGTTTGTCAAGTACCTTCCAAAGATCTGGCGATCTCCCTGCCAACTCTTCTCATCACCGGGTAATCCGAGCCTCCTCCTCACCGAGATGTATCTCTTGGGTTTCTTTGGCTGGAGGGGCTCTGGAGTTTCCGTGAATTTTCTTACCTTCGCCTTGAACAGTGGAGGTAGAGGGACTTCTTCATCATCCGAGTCCCTCTCGAGTCCTCTTCGTTCAAAGATACTCGCAACCTCCTTCGATGATATCAACGGAGTCTCGGGTCGCATAAGTAGCCCGGGATCCCGAGCTACTGGGGCTCTAGGTCGCACGTGCTCGCGCCGTCTGTACCGGGACACCCCGGGGCTCTCACCCTTCTCGAAGTCCGAGTCTCCAGTCTCGGGATGACTTCAAACAGGCCTTCCCCCTTCACTGGGACTTCTGGTGGAGGTCACCTTCTCAAAGATTCTTCTTCCTTCTCTTTCTTCGCTCTTCTTTTTCCTTCCCTTTTTCCTTCACCTTCCCCCTTTTTGGCATCATCAATGAGCACCGGGTAGGGGACTAGAGTGACTTTCTTCCGACTTTTTGTAGGAGGTTGACAGCCATCAAGACGATGGTGGAGCTTGGGCCAGAGCCTTATGCAACTCGTTCCTCTCCATGGTAAGTGTCTCGCCTCAGGCCTTGCGTCATGAGAGAGGTCACCGCCTCCCTTGAAGTCTCTTCAAACTCTTCTCAACCGATCTTATCCTCCAGGACCAATTGAATGTTGTCTAATCTGGATCTGCAATGGGCTCGGGCTTGTTCTCAAGAATAGCGAGCGAGATGAGCGCTTTAGAAGCCCTCGAAAATTCTTGAAGTAGTTCGCCGTTCGCCTCCCGAAAGATCCTGAGCCGAGATTCAAAGTTGGTCTCGCCGCTGAGCCAATGCTTCTGAAAGTGACAATTTCGTAGACATCAAGGGCGGCCTGATCGGGGACATTGAGGATTTCTGTACTCCTGGCTCCAAGCACCGCGTTTTGCGCTTTCTTCCAAGCTCTGATCGCTCGGGCGAGGGCATCGCCCTGAGCGCCTTGGCTTTGTAGAGCCTTGGCTACGCACTCTGAGCGCCGACGATGCGGGCCGGGCGCTACCTCTAAACCGATTTCAGCCAGTGAGCCGAGCGGTGCTCGTTGATGAGGTACCAGCCCGCCGACTTCTCGTAACCAAGGATACCGAGTGACGCCGGTGTTCTTCAAGAATTCTCAGGTATCCTTGTCCCCGGGGAGTTCCCCACTCGTGCCTCCTGTGGCTCCGAATCACCGGGTGGGTCGTCATGGTCTCTACCCATCCGAGGGTGCCGGGCCGTGAGGCGAGCCGTCGAACATGAATCACCGCGCCGCATCGCTGCCTCGGGATCGCCCATCGAGCCGAGGTCTTCGTGCTCGATCAGCCTTATCTCTCTCTCCCCTCACTCTCTTCATGCGTATGCTGGCCATGAGTAGTGGAGACTAGGCGTAGTAGACGAGGCCACTCGATGTCGGAAGAACATGTGGAGCCTTGCCGACTTGGCGATGAGCAACAAGTCTGGAGTAGCCAAGCAAGCTCCGAACTTTGGGCCATAAGAATCTCTCTCGTGATGTTCCTCCGGATATAATCACCGAAGCTTCCATCCCGATCAGTTTCTTCTTCGACGCCGGCCTCGATTCGCCACCTGGGCGGAGACGTCCGAGTCTCAGCAGGTGCCGCACCGCCGAGCGGAGGAACCGCGAGGGGGCCGCCAAGGCGCCGAACTTCTTCACTGGTTCGAAGCCGTAGCCTCCCTCTTGTTCCATCTCTCGACGCCTGCCTCGAGACGATCTTCTCCACTCGACTCGAGTCTTCTCGTAAGACTCGACTTCATCTATCACCTCCGGGTCGAGTAGTTCCGGCCGAGCGGCTCTCGTTCTCAAGCCAGGGCCTAGTGGTTCGGCCAGTGCACCTCGACGCTTTCTTCGCTTGTTGGGCCGCGCTCGGGAGTTTTTGGCCGGGAGGCGTTCTACTCTTCTCCGGAGTAAAGCCTTCTAAGATCTGGCCTCCGCCGAAGGACTCCGACCTTCCATTTGATGAAGAGGGCCGCAGCTCTAAGGGTATGAAACCGACCTCTTCTTGACATCGAAGTACTCTCTTGCGGCATATGTGATCCGCTCGAGCCACGTAGTCTTCCCAATCATCACCGAGCGCTGAGCCCGGGGGTAGGAGAGCTTTCTTTTGCGCCGCCGTGCGCATGGGCTTGTCAAATTTAGTCGCTGATCATGAACTCCCGAATGAAGAACTCAAAGCCTAGCCGACCTTGGCCAGCCATATACGGCCATCATCAGTGTGGATCTTAGGTCGCGAGACCTCGATCGAACGATCCGTGCTGGCCTCGCCGCCAGGTGCGCTGATGATACATGTGCCAATGCTCGATGGGCGGGAGCATTAAGCTTTCTTCGGGAAGGCAGCTCAAGGTAGCTCGGCTTGCCATGTATCACCGCCGTATTCATCTACCGAATCGCCGTTGTAGCCTATCGTGCCGATACCTTCTCGATGGAAGATTGAAGCTTTTCTTCTGTGGCTTCGTTTATCGACATCCGCTTTAGAATCTTCGAGGCGTCGCAATCGGCGCAGAACAAATGGGGATCTCTGCCATAATATCGCCTTCGACTGAGGCGGAGTTCGGGATATGCGTACTCTCCGCCACTTGTCGAGGAAGGAAGAAAGTAGATTCCTCGATAGAACTCTTCTAGTCCCGCACGCCGAGGAACGTGGAATACTTCCTCCATGTATTCGAGCTCGCAAGCATCAACCCATGATCGGTTCCCGCACCTGCATACGGCCTTTGCCGAGGATCTCCTCTATCTTTGTCAGACCGGCTATAAAGATACCAGCCATCGTAACTATTACAAGAAATTTATCAAGCACTCGATTCTCGGATAGAACAAAGATATATATATATATATATATATATATATATATATATATATATATATATATATATATATCGATTCCGAATAATAAAATAAGCTATCGTAATGGAATAAATATGCATACCAAATGAGAAATCTAATGCTTTGGAAGGATATAATGCGAAATACCGATGAGATTCGTTCTAAAAGACGCTGCGTGATTTCTCACTTGAAAGATTTGTATGCTAACGGGCGGTTTCAGGATATGATCAAATATATATATCTAACGAAGACGAACAGCTTATTTGATCAAAAGGCTAAGTTTAAAACTCGCTTTAGAAAGGACGACCAAGATTAGACGCTATATAATAGGCAATGATCGCATAAGCCGCCTAAGTCAAAAGACAACTTGTAAAATAACCTAAGTAGTAATCGGCGAAAAGACACGCATTAAATGCACGCAGAGTTCAAATAAACTTATGTATGGAATGTCGTGCAATAAATGAAATTCGTTAATAATAAAAGACAAACCAAAAGATATTAAATATCATGCCGAATCTACATAAATGCAAAGTTCTCAAATACAGTTACTACTGAGAGAGATAAGCAAACCCGTCACCCGAACATAGTAGTCACCGATACCCCGTCATGTAGATGGGTTTCAATCTCTACGCATCGAATACATTCCATACCGAGAGTGAACATTCTCCCCTTACCGAAATGTCTCTCTCCCCCGAAACCCCTATCGACCGGGGCCGGGCAGGTCCACTGCATCTAGCTCTACCGAAAGTTCTTCTCGAATCCGGATTCACTGAGGTTTGTCAAGATATCAGCCCTTTGTTTGTCGCGTGGATCTTTTTCCATCCTCGATATCCTTCTTTCGACATGGTCACGAATGAAGTGATGTCTCGATGTCCACGTGCTGCATCTCGTGTAGTACATGACTCCGAGTGATCGCAATGACACTCGGTACTCATCGCGTAAGATCGGGCACTTCATTCTCGAATGACGTCATAGTCTCTCACGCCGTTCCCGCCCAAAGGATTTGGGCGCAACAACTTCCAAGCCAGCTATGTATTCCCCCTCAGTCGACGTAAGCTACCGAGTGCGTCAAGCTTTGAGAACCATGAGACCACTGGCCGCACAAGGAACCGACATGTTCCCCGGTTGATTTTCATGGTCAATTCTACATCCCGCATAGTCAAGATCGGATAGCCAGCTAGTTCAATATTATCATCAGGGATACCATAAACCCATGTCGTGTTCCTCTGAGATAGCTGAGAATCTTCTTGGCCGAGTCCATACGGCTCCCTTGGGATTCGCCCCCGAAACGAGCTAACGCACACCTCCACAAACAGTAAGTTATGTCGTGGCGGGTAGCCGTTAAATATAATAAAGAACCAATTATAAGCACCGTATTTGCTTGGTCCATCGATATTCCCTCTTTATCAAGATCTATCTTCATATTCGTGTTCATCTGGATCTTGATGGGTTTGTCCGGATTGCAATGGCGCCTAATCTTTTGATGTAGGTCTCGAGTGTATTCGCCTGGTTGATGAACGCTCCTTCGGATTGACATTGACTTGAAAACCAAGGAAGTAGTTCATTTCTCCCATCATTGACATCTCGAACTTGTCCTTCATCATTCTTTCGAATTGCGACACATAACGACATTCTTCAACCGAAGATAATGTCATCCACATAGACCGCACGTGTAATAGGTCGTCTCTTCAATCCGCCGAATGCCGAACAACGTGCGATCTATCGTGCTCCTTCTCGAAAACCTTTCTCTCAAGAAGAAACTCGCACATGTGGTACGTACTCAAGCCCTCGGGTGCTTGTTTTAACCCGCACAGCCTTTCTCTCGAGTTTATATACTTGATGTCCCCGGCACGAAAGCCGGCGGTGTTGTTCCACATAGACTTCTTCTTCAAAATTCGCCGCTCAGAACGCAGATTCTCTACATCCATTTGATAGACTCCGAATCTTTGATGTGCCGCGTAGGCAAGCGAATAGTCTTATGGCCTTCCAATCTTGCAAATCGGAGCAAATGTTTCATCGAAATCTATTCCTGCTTGATAGTACTTTTAGCCACGAGCCTGCTTTTGTTCCCGACTATAATGTTGTTTTCATCTTCGTTTTCTTGAAGACCCATTTGTTCCAATGACATGTTGATGCTCGGGTCCCGCAGCTCCCATACTTCGTTTCGTGAACTCGATTCGCCTCTTCCCGCATAGTAATAATCCGGGCCAAGATCTTTAAGTGCATCCTCAATATTCTGGCTCTTCGCAGACAAGAAGCAAGTGAAAATAATGTTCTTTCTCCTTGATGTAATACGGATCTTGTCTTGACATTAGCCGAAGGATCTCCAATGATCAAATTAGAGTGTGAGCATCCACCTACCATCTACGATGTTTCACCTGCTTCTTCATCCAAATTTGTTCAACACGATAGTAGGGTGAGTTAGGCATTTCGCTGTAGCTATTCCGAGATTGAAGAATTTTCAACTGATAAGAGTATGATCACCGAGTCACCTCGCATTCGTAAGCATTCCACCAGGAACATTACTAGATGTTCCCCCCGAGTTGTTATTCTCGCAGTGGTCTCAGCTTCCTCACGGCTTCCTCATCGACACGAGTTACCCGGGATTGATTCCCGCTCGGGAGAATCAATCCCAGCCGCCTACTTGCTCGGCCGGTTGAGATTCGCAGCATTTGTCTTCGCCTTCGTCCGAATCATCATCCCAACATAGCCGGATCTTTCGCATTTGTCCTTTACGCTTAGATCCCGTGAGCCGCCTCACCGATGTCCTCGCATTCGTGACTTGAGTTATTGCTCCCCGTCTTCGCAGCAAACTCGTTAAACACAACATGAGGGCTTTCATCCACGCAAAGTGGTCCGATAGTTGAATACTCAAAGCTTTGCCGACCCGAGAGTATCCTAAGAACACTCCTCGATCCGACTCTCGCTATCAAAAGTCTTCACCGATCTTTCCCATTGGCTCAGGATAAAGCATGAACAACCAAAGATATGGAAATAAGATAGAGAAGGCTTCTCGCCGTTCCATAGTTCATATGGTGTTCTCTTACGCCGCTTTGTCAAGAAGACGGCTCCCAAAGTGTAACATGCAAAGATCACCAGCTTCGCCTTTAACTACTTTGCCTCGGGAGTCCCGAGTCCGAAAATGCAGTCCTAGCCGCCCTTTTTAGAGTCTGTTCTTCGTTCAAAGAACTCCATTCTCGCCGAGGTGTGCGTGACTGAAGTCTCATGCTCTATTCCTTCGCTTGCGTAACTCTCTACCATGGAATTAAGGAACCCGCTCCCACTCGAACGTATTTTTCTCGATCTTGGTGTTCTTCTCGACACCGAGCTTTTTCTGTAAAGCTGCTGGTAACTCTGCGTTTTCGACGTCCATACTTGTCGGCAATGAATATGACCCACGGTAGCGCGAGTAGTCATCTATGACCACTAATGCATATTTTCTCGCCTCCGATCGTCACCGGGAGACCGGACCGAACAAACTCCATATGGCGTAGCAACCCGAAGGATTCCATCTCGTGGGAAGCGCGATGGAACCGGGAGGATTTTGATTCCTTTGCTCGCTTTCCCTTCGCATACATGCTTCACACCGAGTGTCTTTGCCGAATACTTCATTCGGCGCCTCCCTTGCTAGAATGTTTCTTGCTAGCTTGTTGAGCGTCTTAAAGCTGAGACGACCGAGCCTTCTACGCCATAGCCACCCCGCTTCGTTTCATTCTTCGCCAAGCAAATAAGCTTGTTCACCGAGTTCCAAGCCCCACCACGCATATGTTCTTTTGCGCGCAAACCCCGATAACACCGTTTTCCCTCGTCAGATTTATCAATAACATCACGTAAACCAACAGTAAAAATCACTCTATTCGAGTTATCACAAAATCGGACTAACGAGAGAAGATTATGCCGGGTCCTTCAACATAGGATACTCTCGAACTTTGCGCTCCTACGCTGAGTGTGCCGTATCTCTTCACGCGCAGCGTTCTTTCAATGCATTATCTCCAAACTCCACCCCGGGGTCCATCTTCGCAACATAATATCTTCGCAGACTCCTTTGGTATGTCATATGTCTTGAGCATCCGCCGCTCCACATACCACGTGGGTCTCTCGCACCCGCAAAATGTAATTATATTCAATACCCTTTATTTTTGATTTGGGTCCTTAGATGTTAGTTTTCATAACCCAAATCCGTCTAACAACCCCGGTGGTTTCGTACATCTTCTTCCACTAGAGTTAACATATCTCGACCACCGGACTGTAATAGGTGACTTCTCTGAGGCTTCCTCGGTGTCCGGGGAGTCCCAATCTTCTCGAGCCGCGGATCGCCGACCTTAGCCTTCGCGTGGCTTTCTTTTTCTTCTCCGACCTTTGGAGCCTCTTTTGACAATAGGTTCATAGTAATATGACCCATACCGAGCCGGATGTGCCGCCTTGGAGGTCCATACGACCGCCAATTTTGATTTGCCGGTTCCCCTCGACCGAACCGGGTTTCTGGGCACTCGATCTTCTTTGTCGAATGCCGATAAAGCTGGGATGAGGGTGCTTTCATCTTCTCGTTTGTTCTTTGCTGGGGGGTTCAAGCATGTTTGCGTTCATAGTCTCCCCTTGAACAAACCTATCAAAGAAGCCGCACTTCGAGTGTATCGCGTACGAGGAAGCTCCCCGGCCGAATCCAAGTCCTTCCTCTGCAGCCGCTTTCGCTTATTGCTTGCTAGCATAGCCTCTAATTTCTTCTCAAAGACCCTTGCACCTCTCACCATCGTTCCTCCGTATATCATCACTCTTCTTCAGCAGTGTCAAGCCTCGACCAAGTCCCCGACATTTCTGCTTCCCGCAGACTCACTTCGCATCTTCCGAGCCAAGTCATTGGTCAAAACTCGAACCGATCTTCTTGATGCCGAGACTTGGCCATCGTGAGAGTTTATCTCCTCCCCGAGTCTCAACACAAGTCCTTTGGCCTCGCAGCAACCCGACTTTCCCGAGAAAGTCCTCGATTCTCTACTGTGGTATCCAACTCCCCGAAGAGTCTTGCCGAGCCGTTGCACTCATCCGAATTTGTTCGCGCTTTCTTCGTATGCGGTCGCGACGTCCAAATTCTCATCTCGCACTGAAATAGTGTCGTGTGCAAAGGTGAAGAGGAGTTAAGCTGGTTCATGAGAATTTACCTCATCCTCTTCGCCCGCCATCACGCACTTTTCACCGATTCATCCGTCTTCACGCTCTAAGGCCATGAAGGCCGCTTCATCGCCGATGAATCCATAAAGGAGTCGACTTCTTCTCGAGTCGCTCCGAGATTTCGCCAGCCTATGTAAGATTGTCTTTCCTCGGGCGAATTTCTCTCCTGCCTTACGTGCCGCGCGTCTCAAGCACTCACCGAGCTCGTGACACCGTATTGATATGCCCTCCGGCTTGTGCGCTTGTAGCAAGCTATGACTCTTTCTTCTTTGCTTTCGCTATTCTTTGATGGTTCTCGAGTCATCTTTCTTCTCGTATTCTAAGATCGCGAGTCAGAGTGTGTTTCGACATATAATTTAACTTACCTTCGCTTCCGATAGCTTTAGTCACTTTTCTCGTCGCTTCCTTCTCCTTCTTCCGATACTTTACAAATGAAAGCACCGCGATACTTCGAGCGAGACTTCCTTCTTGTAGATCATCGAGTGAAGCGCTCGCCGCCTTACTCGCCGCTTTGCTCGTCGCCGGAGATGCCGGGTGGCCGACCGATGCTTTGAAAGCATGGTCGATTTTTGGCGGTCGCCTTCACCGCTTTCTTTGAGGTCCCGTCGAACTCAAATTCTCGCTCGTAATTCGAAAGATATGGTCGGAGACACAACATCTAAGTCGAATGTCGCACAGTAGCGGCAAAAGGTGGCGTCCAGTCCGTCCCACAGAAGGCTCCTCGTAATCTTCGATTCATCTCTAGGCTTGGCCGAACGTCTTCCCACCCCATTGATAGAGTTCATCGATTGGTAACCGACGTTCGATCTTCGATTTTGTCACCGGTATGAGAGACAAGCTTTCCACCTTTTGGAGTTCTAGTGCTAGTTTATTCACTTTAATCTTCTCGAGTCCCTCGACTCTAAGCAGCGCCAAAGCGTCCTGCAGTTCTTTTGCAGCTTCGCTTCCCGAACCTCGCCAAGATAAGAATCACTAAGTGGGTGGCCGCATAAATAAGCCGGCAACATGGTCTAAGTTGTGAAGCTTCTTCTCCTCAGAGTGAAGAGACTTCTCGCCTTTTGGGGAATCTTCTTCCCTGGCCACCATTCCTCCTCCTCGAGCTTGGTCCCCGAAGTTACGACACTATCGATCATGGGAACGATAGTGTCCATCTTCAAGCACTTCACCATACTCGTCATGGAGGGATGTCGATGTGCTTCCATTCTGACTCGCCATACTCCATAATTCTCCTCCACCGAGAACATGGGTACTATCCTTATACCCGACATATCGCCTATGAAGAATATAGATATGAATGTAGAGTGATATGCAAACCGACAACGCTTTCCTCCTGGATCCGCTCGAATAGTACTCGCCTCAAAGTGACAAAGAGTCTTAAAGAACTCCCCCGCTTCCGATACCAACTTGTTGGTATCGAGTGTACGGTCGGGTGTAGAGGGGGGTGAATACACCCGATTCGATTTCTCAACTTCGAACTCGAACAAATTCTATTCAGATGGTGTCCGATCAAATAGCTTCAGTGCAGACTGCATAACCGTTCCGAATCGAGCAAGCAAGAAGAGTACGACTCACCGAGATCCGCTTAACCGACTCAGGCCGACCCGCATCTGCGCAAGAGTTCGCGCGGAATAGTGTAGGCCCAAATCGCTTTTTGTGAGAAAACGTTTTAAGCCTCGCCGCAGAGATTAAAAGTTCAAGATGCCGAGACGCTTGATTGATTTTAAATATGATGTTCGGGATGAATAGTAAAATCAATGCAATGCTTAAGAAAGCAAGAAGAGACACGTAGATTTTTAAAAGTGGTTCGATATCGCTCAAATCCTACGCCCACCGTCCCGAATGATCAGGAGGCTATTTATTATCCCGAGTTAGTCTCGCCACGCCCGCACACCGGGCAAAGTCGCGTCTTGGTTTTTATACGATCCAAGTCTCGCTTACAACACTATCAAACTTAAAGTGTTCGGCAAACTTCTCCAACAAGGAAGGAGTCCTTATACACAAGTGATTCTGGTTCAAATGTGAACTCCTTCGTCTAAGCTATAGATAAGAACGGCTGAGCTAGGTTAGAGGGATAGGGAATATGAGAGTAGCTTCTGTGATCGACGAACAAACCGAATGTAAGCTTTGAGTTCGTGTAACGTCGATTTGGGATACTGGAGGCTTTATATGCCTGGTATAGCTTGATTCCCTATGAGCTAGAATGTAGTCTTTCACGGGAGATTGTTCTTCAAGTTCTTGCTAAGACTTTGTTCTTGGAATTTGCTCTTTTTCGCGCTCTCTCGTGTTCTCGGGCGTTTTTCAAATCTTTGAATGATCCCTCTATTTATGGAGCGTAGATTGAATAGATCCGCTGAGACGATCTTCTTTCTTCTCTCTCTCTTTTTTGGTAGCAAACGGCTCCTTTTGGTGTAGGTAATGTACTTTCCCCACCTTTTTAGGTAAAAGGTTGACTGCAGCTTTAGTAGGTGAGAAGACATGTATGCTTGTCATTCGTCCGAGGCGGATTGGAGTGGTTGAACAAAGACGCATTTCGAGAGCATCGAAGCCGACTTCTCTCTTCCTCGCATATGACAATGCCGATTGCTTTCAAAAGATTCCGACAAGCCCCCGAAGACTATCCGCCGTTGCCGAGTCCGACCTTGATCCGGGAGATAGACTCGCCGAGATAAGTCTATCAAGATCGCCCTCCGAGTTCAAATAACTACTCCCCGCCGAGTTCGCTCAACCGACTCTCTCGCATACCGCTTCCCGCAAAAAGTCCAAGATCACCGAAGTCTTCCCGCACCGGTGCCGAGGCAAATAAGCTACCGAGCGCCTTGACCAGAGCAGAGTGTCTACCGAGTCCAAACCTCGTGAGACAAAAACATGTATACAAGGGAATGGTTCATCATTCGATAGTGGTTTTGGGATCTTCAAATCTTTAGACAAGTACAGAGCACAAGTGCGCTACCGAGCTTAAGATCGCCGTCTAAGACCGAATCATTTTCCACCGAGTGAAACAAAGGCCGAGGATGGAATCATCACCCAACAATAATCCCACTGATGGAAGTACTAAATTAGCTACTAATTAAACTAACTTAGGTGATCAATCCTAGATTAACTTACCCGATTAATTAACCAAGAATAATTCAAAATTTCGATTAATTATTAAAGGGTGCTTCATATCACGAGGCCCCCTCGTAAAATTAGCATATTAGTCCGACCTGACAAAGTGACGACTAAATTAGGTAGAAAGTAAAACATGCTTAAACACGTAAATAACATGCGAGAAGAAAATTAAACACACGAAATAAAATAAAGTCTTGCTAAATGATTAAAATACCAAAAGTAGAATCCAAATCTCTAAAGCGAAAGTAATAAGCTTTTTGACTAGTCTCCAACGAAAAGTAAAAGTGTTTGTTTCTCCCAAATCTAGATTAAAAAGATGATGCGCGATTCCGATGATGAACTCTCTAAGTGTCGCAGCGTGAAAGATGTAACGAAAAGATAAAATAAGAGATGTGATTTTCGCTCCTCCCTTTTCCTTTTATATGGCTGCGCTCCAATCCTTGTAGGCTGTGGTTTCCTATCTCCTTTAGGAAACAAATCTTTTGAATAGAAACAACTCTAAATCTTCCCTTAACTTCTTGTTTCCTTTTACCTCCAAGTATTTTCGTCCTCCTTGCCTAAAAACGCGCCTTAAGCCTTAAAAATACGATCGCTACCTTAGATCCTTGTCACATCCCAAATCAGCCCGAAAAGCCGCAAAATACACTACAAGAAAATGTGACATTTTTCGACATGTTAAAAATGTCGCAAAACCTTTTTTTTATGTCGCAAAAGCTAATTTGCGACATTTTCTCGGCGCCATGTCGGGTTATGTCGCAAAAAGTGATGATGTAAATTTATGACATTATTTTTCTATAGCGACGCAACATATACGACACTTTACGCTTCACTTAATTAATTGTCGCATACTATTTGCCACACACTACTCGTCATTAGTTTTAGTGATGCATGTTAATTTGCTACACTTTACGTGACATTAGTTGAAACGATGCAACATAATTTGTAACAAAGGTGTTCTCGACATTGAAATAATGTGACGCAAAAATTTCACGACTCTTGTAGCATCATAATTCAAATGCCGCATATTTTGCGACAATCACATTTGTTGCAAAATTTTGTGTTAAATGTCGTAAAATTTACAATACTTCTTACATTTCTAATTCTGCTCGCTAACGTATGATGTGAAAATACTAAAATACCCTTTTTCAATTTTTCCCTTTAATGTTAAAAGTCCAATATATCCCTTCTCGCAAATAAATAGTTTCCTCATTAAATATATTTCAATTTATCACAAATTTAATTATATTTAAAATAAATAAATTAATTTGCGAGGTAATTTTTCGTTAAATGTTGATCTCCTCGCCAAAATTTATGAACAAACTTGCAAGGACGTTTCTTCACCATAAGAATTGTATTTTCTATAATTTTATTGTTATGTAATCAATTTTAGTTGGATAGCAAACTAGTATGATAAAATTAATAAATTTTAAGCATTCCCAATATCACAAATTGTTTATGTTTATTCATATAATATTTATTTAATAAACAAAAAAAATTATACAATTACAAAAAGTAACCATTACATTAATTTATGTAAATAAAAAAGAAAGTAAAAAATGAATCAAAAATTAATTATTAAACTCCTTAAACTAGTACTAGTATACAAAATCTCTTTCGATAGTATCTTTGGCGGAATCCTTGAACAATCTCCATATCTTCCTCTATAGTCTTCCATTATAACAATTATGCATTCGACAAACATTAAGAAGCAAACCCAAAATTAAACTAATATATTAGGTCAAAAGGAAAATGAGATTCAACAAAATTAAAAAAGATATACATTTGTATAAATTTAAGTCTTCACGACTTAAGCTCTGGATCTGAGTCGGATGAGGCGGAAGTTTGACCACTAACCACTCGCCGCCACTGCCGTCGCTCTGGGTCAATCACGCTTATTAGAAGTGGACAATAGGTCAAATTCCGCCCGCTTTTTCCCGCGCGTAAGCCGGGTCCCCTCGCTTCCCTTGAACCCGAACCGTCGAGATGCTGTCTTTTCTTTCTTTTTTTCTGAGTCGTTTCAACAAACAAAGAAAGCAACTTCCTGTCTTTGAAGTAAACTTTTATAAAGTTGAGAGCCGCAACGAGTAACAAAAAATGAAAAGGATAAACCACTGCTACGTAACACTTTGTCCAAAAAAAAAGTAAATGTGTTAGAAATTAGAGATGGGAATGTATGATACCTTGTTGATGCCGAGAATAAAGAGACTAGAGCTACAAGATGGAAAAGGTGGAGGAGAAATATAAAAAGATAAAATATAAGTGTTTTGATAGATTTTCCGAAAATGGGGAAAGTGGAGAATGGATAAGTAATGTATTGAATACTCATAATAAACGGTTAACATGATTAGTGGGATCCTAAAAATTTAAACAAACCTCCAAAAAATTTAAACAACCTCCAAAAATTTCATTTGGAATTTGAATTTTGGATATTTTGGATAAAGATTTCAAAATTCCAAACTAAGTTAACACGATAAGGAAAAAATCTAATAAAAACGAAAGAAAATATCCAATCGAGAATCTTGAAATCGATTAAAAATTTAACGCTTTTGCTATTATACAAAATAGTTCTAAACATAATTAATTTACAATATACATATGAAAAATGTAATCAAAATTTTAATTAATATATATTTTTCACCATATTATTAGAAAACTCATTCCATAATCATATTATGAATTAAATAGTGTAAAATTTGGAAAATAAAAATTGATAAAGTAGATGACTTATAATTTTCTAATTATTTCCATCAATATGATAGATTTATTTATTATGATCCATGATTTTTAAAAATGAATATCTAAATATTTTTTCGTTTCTAATTGAATTCGATCAGTAGTGATTTTTTAATTGATGTTTGATGTTTTTATTTTTAATAGCTTCTATTTTATATTCCTTCCAATATGAATTATTATATTTAATACTTGATAAAATAATTTAATTTAGAATATAATTCCTTCGAAATAAAATTCAATGAATGTTGTTGTGGAGAATTAGAAATCAAGTTAAAAATTATATTTGTAAAGTAAGATAGAAATCTCTTTGAAATTAGAAATTAATCAATAAGAATTGAGTTTTCAAGTAATAAGTCCGAACTTAATTAGAAATAAAAATATTTACAAAATGAAACTCTAGCATGAATCGAAATGAAATGTAAATCTTGGGACATAATTTTTTGAAAGGATATATTCCCTATTATTATTGAAAATGAGGTAAATTTTTGAAAAGATATGTTTAGTAATGAGTTGATTTCAAAATTGTTATTAAAAAAAAAGGAAATACTTTTGGATGAAAATAAATTTTGATGGAGATATTACCACAAAAAATGTATATTCAATTAGAAATGTATTTTGTTGAACCTATTTTAAAAAACATAAAGGCATAGCCTAATAGTTCTTAAACTATGATCCCAGATCTAGTTTTTATAATTTTTATGTTAAAAATTATTAAGTTAATTTATCATAAAATAAATAACAAAAAATAAAATAAAACAAATAATTATGTTAGTTTACTATAGAAAAAAATAAATGAAACATTGTGGATAATGTTTTGAAAATTTTTTTTATTAAAAACGGAACGATATAAAAGAGAATAGTATGTTAAATATTAAAAATTATATTTATTAAAAAGTTTTTTATTTTAAGAATTAAGTATTGGAATTATCTTTATTTGATTATTAAAAATAGTAAAAAGAAAATAGTATGTTAACTTATCATAAAATACAAAATGAAAATTATATAAACTTGTTATAAAATGAGAAATTAAAAAATATTAAGAATAATAAGAAAATATAAGAAGATACATTTAATAAAATTTCAAAAAAAAATGTTTAACGCAAAAGAAAATTAAAGAATCATTACTACTCTTTTTTTTTTAACAATAAATTATTTGATTTTTTTTAAGTTGATTCATTCAAAATATACTACATATGAAAAGAATATGTAATATTAAGAATAATAATCAAATGTAATATTAAGAATAATAATCAAATATGAAAAATGAAAATATTATGAATAATAAGAAAAAGTTATGTTAACTTAAATAAATAGAGAAAAAGAAAACTTGTAAAAGAAAACTTTACGAGTTATATAAAATATGAAAAAAGTTATGAGTAATGAAAAAAAGCTAAAAAGATGATTAAGAAATAATAAAAATAAACCATATATTCTCTTATCATAAAAATTAATTATGTCGGGTGATGATTCAATCCTCAAAGATGATCATACTTATGGGAAACGACTCTTATCTTCTATACCGGATCACGCCCGCAGCCTCGTGCTCGAACTATTGAGAAGATTTGAAGATCCCAAAACCCTATCTCGATCGGTGAACCATTCCTTTGTAGTTCGTATTTGCCTCCCGAGGTTTCGCACTCGCAGACACTCGCTCCGGGTCAAGGCGCCGCAGCTTATTTCGCTCAAGACCAAGCATGTAAGACTCAGCTGATACTCGACTCGCAGGAGCAAGATATCGAAAGACTCAAGCTGATACCGACTCAAGCAGAGCAAGATAATCGAAAGACTCAAATGATACCGGACTCAAGCAGAGCAAGATACCGAGAGAGTCACCGAACCAAACTCAGCCAGAGTAGTTCACCGGACTCGTAGCCGATCATCGTAGACTTATCTTCGCCAGCCTATCTACCGAATACGAGGTCGACTCAAAGAACGGCAGATAGTCTTCATGGACCGCCGAATCTTTTGAAAGACAATCGCTAGCCATGCACGAGGAAGAGAGAAGTCGCCTTCGCCTATCTCGAAGTTTGTGCCGCCTCAACCACTACATCCACCTCAACGAACGACAAGCATACACGTGTCTTCTCACCGCTAAAGCCGCAAGTCAACACTTTCCGAAAAAGGAGGAAAAGGCACCGCCGCTTACACCAAAAGAGCCGTTTGCTACCAAAAAGAGAGAGAGAGAAGAAGATCGTCTCCAACGGATCTATTTCATCCTCGCTCTATAAATAGAGGGATTATTCAAGAAGAATGCACGGAATGCACGTATCTAGAGCAAAAATCAAGAAAGCATTCAACGAGCAAAGAACCCAAAGAACTACGCCTTAGCAAAAAACTCGAAGAACATTCTCCTGCGAAAGACTACATTCTAGCTCATAGGAATCAAGCTAAACCAACATATAAAGCCTCTAGTATCCAATCGACGTTACACGAACTTATAGCTTACCTTCACTGCTCGTCGATCTAGAAGCTACTCTTTCATATTCCCTATCCCTCTAACCCTAAGCTCAACCGTTCTTATCTATAGCTTAGACGAAGGAGTTCACATCTCGAACCCAATCCTTATCAGAGAAGGACTCCTTCACCGCTGGAGAAGTTTGTCAAACACTTTAAGTTTGATAGTGTTGTAAACCGAGACTCGGATCGCATAAAAACCAAGACGCGGCTTCGCCCAAAGGTAAGCCGACCGAGACTAACTCAGATAATAAATAGCCTCCCGTCATTCGGACAGATGGACGTAGGATTTGGAGCGATATCCGAACCACTTTAAAAATCCCGTCTCTTACCGCTTTCTTAATCGTTGCATTGATTTTACCATTCATACCGAGTTCTATATCTATCGAACCGAGACAACGCTTTCTCACAAAAACCGATTCTGGGCCTACACTATTCCGCACACCGAACTCTTATCGTAGATACCGAATTCTCGACCTGGTCCGCTAGCGTATCTCACCGAGCCGAGCATTTTCTAGCTTCCTTTAACACGATTCAATGACTGTCCGGTTCGCCGAACTAGTTCAAGACGGCACCTTCCCCGAATAGGACTGCTCGTGTTCGAAAGTTGAGAAATCGAATCGTGTGTATTCACCCCCCCTCTACACCCGACCGTACACTCCTGACCAACAATTGGTATCGTGAGCAGGAGTTCTTTCGACTCTTGTTATCTTTGAGACCGGTCTATTCGAACGGATCCGAGGGAAAACGCTTTCACCGCATATCACTCTACATTCATATCTATATTTTTTTCACGGCCGATATGTCGTGTATAAGGATGGTACCCATGTTCTCGTGGAAAATTACGGAGTACGGCGAGTCGAATGGAAGCACATCCGACATCCCTCCATGATAGTATGACCGAAGTGCTTGAAGACGGACCTATCGCTCCTATGGATTGATAGATGTCGCGACTCTGACCAAGCTCAAGGAGGAGGAATGGGGACCGGGAAGAAGATCCCCAAAGACAAGTCTCTTCACCCCGTAAGAGAAGAAGCTTCACAATCTAGATCGAGTCGCCGTAAATGCTATACTAACCACCCTTAGTGATTCTTATCTCTCGTAGGTTCGGGAATGCAAGACCGCTAAAGAACTCGGGACGCTTGCGCTTACCGAGTCGAGGGACTCGTCAAGATTAAAGCCAACAAATTAGCGCCGGAACTCCAAAAGCCGGAAAGCTTGTCTCTCACGCCCGGCGACAAAATCGAAGATTCGAACGCCGATTTACCAATCTGATGAACTCTATCAATGGGCCGGGAAAGACATTCAAAGAACCGAGAGATGAATCAAGATTCTCGGGGGCACCGCCGACGGACACCGGACACCTTTTGCCACTCTATTGCGACATTCCCGACTTAGATGTCGCTGTCTCCCGACCATATCTTTCGTAATTACAGTGCAGAGGAGTTTGAGTTCGATGCACCTCAAAGAAAGCAGAGAGTCAAGCCGACACAAAATCGACCATGCTTTCAAAGCATCACAAGACAAAGATCTCCAAAGAACGAGCAAAACGACGAGTAAGACCGAACCTTCACTCAATGATCTACAAGAAGGAAGCCTCGCCGTAAGCATGCACCGCCGCCGTAAAGTATCGAAGGAGAAGGAGCGACGCAGTAAAAGTGACTAAAGCCTATCTGGAAACGAAAGGTAAGTCAAATTATATGTCGAAACACACTCCCGACTCACAATCTTCCGAATGCGTAAAGAAAGACGACTCGTAACCATCAAAGAATAGCGAAAGCAAAGAAGAAAGAGTCATTGCTTGTTACAACCGCAAGAAGCCGGACATTATCGCATGATTGTCCCGAGCCCAGCAGGTGCCGAACGCGCAAAGACGCAAAGCAAGGAGAGAGAAATTCGCCCGTAAGAGACAATCCTACATAGTCGGGCGAAATCTCGCACGACTCGTAAGAGATCGACTTTTTACGGATTCATCTCGACGATGAAGCAACTTTCATGGCCTTAGAGCATGAAGTAGATGAATCACCGAAAAGTGCATGATGGCAAAGCGAAGAGGATGAGGTAAATTCTCATGAACCATTTAACTCCTCTTCACACCGCACACACGACACTATTTCAAAAGTGCATGAGAATACGGACGCCGCAACCGCATACGAAGAACCGCTCGACGAACAAATTCGGATGAGTCCGCAGCTCAAAGAAGACGCTTCGGGAGTCGGGATACCCCGAAAGTAGAGAATCGTAGACTTTCTCAGAGAGTCGTTGCTACCGAGGCCGAAGGACTTGTGGTTGAGACTCGTGGAGGAAATAAACTCTCCGATGGCCAAGTCTCAAAGATCAAGAAGATCGGATTTCGCTTTGACCAACGACTGACTCGTAAAGATACCGAACTAAGTCTCGCCAAGCAAGAAATGTCGGGACTTCGCACTCAAGCACGACACACCGAAGAAGAGTGATGATGTCCGGAGGAGCTTGATGACCGAGAGGTACATGGGTGCCGAAAAGAAATTAGAGGCTATGCTAGCATGCAATAAGTCAAAGCACCGCAAGGAAGGACTTGGATTCAGCCAGGGAGCTTCCACATCTGCCCCAAGACACCCGAAGCACGGCTTGCCGATAGATTTGTTCGAGGGGAGACTATGACCGCAAATATACCGAACCCCCTAGCAAAGAACAAACAAGATGAAAGCACCTCATCCCACACGCAAAGATTCTCGACAAGAAGATCGCGCCAAGAAACCCCAAAGACAAGCCAAGGGGGAACCAAAGAAATTAAAATCGCGGATCAAGATGGACCTCCAAAGCCGACACATCCAAATTCAAGATGGGTCATACTATTATGAACCTATAGTCGAAGAGGCTCCAAATGTCGAAGAAAAGGAAAGCCACACGTAAGGCTAAGGTCGCAGCCCACCAACTCGAAGATCGGACTCCCAACCTCGTAAGCCTCGTAAGTCACCTTCGACTCACCCAAGGGTCGATATGTCGACTCTAGTGGAAAGAAAACGCCCCGAAACCACCGGGGTTGTTGGGACGGATTGGGGTTATGAAAACTAACATCTAAGGACCCAAAATCAAAAATAAAGGGTACCCGAATATAATTCCGCTTTGCAGTGCGTAAAGACCTACGGTATGTGGACAATGGATGCTCAAGACACACGACATACCAAAGGAGTCTCGTCAAGAATTATATCACCGAAGAAGGACCTGCAATCGAAGTTTGGAGATAATGCCAAAGTGCTACACGAGAGGATACGGCACACTCAAAGATAAGGAACTCGCCAAAGTTCCAAGAGTATCATATGTTGAAGGACTTCAAAGATAATCTTCTCTCTCGTTAGTCAATTTTGTGATAACTCAAATAGAGTGATTTTTGACGCCGGTTTCGTGGATGTTATTGATAAATCCACAGGGGAAAACAAAGGTTATCGTTCGCGCAGAAAGAACATATATGTGGCCGATCGAACTCACCAACCTCGAGCTTGCTTACCGGCGAAGAACGACAACCGCACGGGGTGGCTATGGCACGTAAGACTCACCCATCTCAACTTTAAAACGCTCAACAAGCTTGCAAGAAACACTCTAGCAAGGGGACCGCCGAATGAAGTATTCAAAGAAAGACACTCAAGGGGAAGCATGTCCCAAGGGAAAGCAAACAAGGAATCAAAATCCTCCGGCCCCATCGCCTTCCACTGATGGAATCCTTCACCGCTACATACGGATTTGTTCGGTCCAGCCTCCCAAGGACGATCGTGAGGCGTAAAATACGCATTAGTGGTCATAGATGACTACTCGCGCTACACACGGGTCATATTCATCACAACAAGTCTCGACGCCAAACAGAGTTACCAACGCTTCGGAAAGGCTCAGTCGAGAAGAACACCAAGATCGAAAATACGTTCGCATGCAGGAACCGAGTTCCTTAATTCCATGGTAAAGGAGTTCTCGCAGCGTAAGGAATAGAGCATGAGACTTCACCGCACGCACACCTCAGCCAGTAACGGGAGTTGCCGAACGAAAGAACGTAACTCTAAAAGAGGCAAACAGGACTCTACTCGCAGCACTCAGGACTCCCAACCAAATTCTCGGGTAAGCTACCGACACCGCATGTTATACTCGAATAGATCTCTACCGACAAAGCAAAGATAAGCGGACACCATATGAACTATGGAACGACAGTGAAGCCTTCTCTATCTTATTTCCATATTTTTGGTTGTTCACGCTTTATCCACAATAATGGGAAAGATCACCAAGACTTTTGATAGCAAGTCGATCGTGGAGTATTCTTAGGATACTCTCTGTCAAGAAAGCTTTCGTGAGTATTCAACTATCTGACTCTTTGCGTAGAGGAAAGCCCTCATGTTGTCTTTAACGAAGCTTGCATATCAAGACAGGAGCAATAACTCAAATTCTCAATTCGAGGACATCAAGAAGCGCCACAGGGATCTAAGCTTAAAAGACAAATCAAAAAGATCCAAATATGTCGGGATGATGATTCGCACGTAAGAAACCAAGACAAATCTACCGAATCTCAACCACCGAGCAGTAGCTGAGCGCATTGATTCTCCCGAACGTAATCAATCCTGTAACTCAGTCAATGAGGAAACCGTAGAAGTAACCGAGACCACTACCGAGAATAACAACTCGTGGGGAACGCCTAGTAATGTTCCCGAGCCGAACGCCCCCGAACCCGGTGACTCGCAGATCATACTCTTGTTACCGAACTACTTCAATCTCGTAATAGTACAACCGAAATGCCTAACTCACCTACTATCCGTATTGAACAAATTTCGATGAAGAGTTAAAACATCGTAGATCGTGGCTAGATGCTCACACCGCCGATCTTATAATCGGAGATCCTTCAAAGACATGTCAAGACAAGATCCGGATTCTCGCCAAGGAGAAAGCTCATTATTTTCCCCGCTTCGTTTCATCAAGAACCTCGCAATATTGAGGATGCACTTAAAGATGCCGACCGGATTATTGCATGCAGAAGAGCCGAATCAGCCTCACGAGAAACGAAGTACGGGAGCTTGTAGACGCACCCCCGCATCAACATGTCATCGGAACCAAACGGGTCTTCAAAAACAAGCGAGATGAAAACAACGTTATAGTCGGAACAAAGCAAGCGCTCGTGGGCTAAAGGCTACCGTCTAGTCGAAGGAATAGATTTCGATGAAACCTTCGCTCCAGCTGCAAGATTGGAGGCAATTAGACTATTCCTAGCCTACGCAACACATCAAAGATTCAAAGTTTATCAAATGGATGTGAAGTCCGCATTCCCGAACGGCGTGCCGAAAGAAGAAGTCTATGTGGAACAACCGCCCGGCTTTCAAGCAGGACATCAAGTATATGGACTCGTAAAAGCTCAGACGGGTTAAAACAAGCACCCGTGGCTTGGTACGATACCCTCGTCTCGAGTTTCTTCTTCGTAAAGGTTTTCGTAAAGGCACAAGAGACCGCACTCTATTCAAGCATTCGACCGGAAGAAGACTTATTACTTGTGCAGATCTACGCGGATGTACATTATCTTCCGGTTCAAGAATGTCATCACGTGTCAAGAATTTGAAAAGATGATGAAGGATAAGTTCGAGATGTCAATGATGGGAGAAATGAACTACTTCCTTGGTTTTCAAGTCAAGCAACCGAAAAAGGGAACGCTCATCAACCAAGGCAAATACACTCGAGACCTCATCAAAAGATTCGGCCGCACATCCGCAAATCAATCAAGATCCCTATGAACACGAATATGAAGATAGATCTTGATAAAGAGGGAGTATCAAGAGACCAAACTCGAATACCGTGCTATAATTGGTTCTTTATTATATCTAACAGCCTACTCGTCCCGACATAACTTATGCCGGAGGTGTCTCAGTGCTCGATTTCAAGTGAATCCCAAGCGGAGTCATACGGACTCAAAGAAAGAAGATTCTCCGCTATCTACGAGGAACACCCGATACGGGTTTGTGGTATCCAACCGATGATAATATCAACTAATCGGTTATTCTCGATGCCGACTATGCAGGATGTAGAATCGACCGAAAATCAACTTCGTGAACATGTCGCTCCCTCGCGCAAGCAAGCCGATCTCATGGTTTTCAAAGAAACAAAGACTCAGCGGGCCACGCCGACCACCGAAGCCGAATACATGGCCGCCGGAAGTTGTTGCGCCTGCATCCTTCGGGCCGAGACAAAGAATGAGAGACTACGACGTCATTCGTAATGAAGTGCCGATTTTCTCGCGACAAGCATTTGGGCATATTGCAATCACTCGTAACCCCGTTCTTCACACAAGATGCAAGCACGCGGACATCGACATCACTTCATTCGTGACCATGTCGAAAAAAGGATATCGAATGGAAAAGATCCATACCGACAAGCAAAGGGCCGATATACCGACTAGCCTCTAGCCAATCCGTATTCGCAGAACTTTCGCAGAGCTAGGTCTGCTGGACCCTACCGACCCTAGTCAAGACAAGGTTTCGTGGAGAGGAACATTCCAAAGCGAGGGGGAATGATCACTCTCGCATCGAGTAAGTTCAAGACATAGAGATTCGTAAAACCATCTACACGAGGTATCACCGACTACTATGTTCACCGACGATGCTTGCGTATCTCTACTCGCAGTAATTTAATACTACAAAGACTTTGCATTTACGGCAAAGATTCAAAGATGACATTAATATCTTTTTTGGTTTGTCTTTATTATTAACGACTCACATTTAATGCACGACATTCCATACATAAGCTTGCCGAACTCCGCACGCATTTAACGCACGTCTTTTCACAGCTACTACTTAGGCTATTTTACAACCGGCTTGACTTAGGCGCCTTTTGTGATCATTGCTTATTTTTTAACTTCTAATCTTAACCGTCCATATCATAAAGCAAGTTTACATTCAGCCTTCGATCGAAAACCGCTTCACCTTCATAGTTTGATATATATATTCGATCATATCCTTGAACCGCCATTAGCATACTTCATAACTTTCAAATTCCGAAAATCCGAGATCTCGCATTCGCAATCCTTACTTGCAATTTTCACTCTATCTTATCTCGAATTTTATCCATTGGGTATGCTTATATCCCGCTAATATATTTGTTATATGTTTCGCATCGCATCGGACAAAGACCGCTTCTATCCAAAAATAGTACCGACTCATTTCTTGTCACGTACAACGGGCGGAAACCAATATCTCTATGATATCTCCAAAGCAGATACGCAAACATTTTGGAGAAGGATCGCGTATGGTGTGAACCCACCACGGACTTCTATTCATGCGATCCGGAGTACATGGACGATGTATTCTCGCCCGCGCGAGTCGTGGCCGGAGAAATTTCTCGTCTAGGAGGCCTTCGCTCTTCCTCCCGAGACAAAGCTGCGTAGCCGGACTTGAACTCGTACATCGTGTCCCGGAGATATAACGGCGAGATTCGTTGCACATTCTATCCAACACGCCACTACGGAGCCGAAGGGCGTATGTCCATCAAGTGACGCCTTGAAGCGGAGTTTTGATCTACCCTCCGGGGGGATAAGTTCACCTGGGCACAGAGACGACCGAGTTGATGAATATCTTACCGTCTTCCGTGGAAAGCCCACTACATTCGTGAGTCGCTTTTCCGAAGAACAAAGATGTTGCCTCGCCCTGTGGCACTTGCCTATATAGCGACGCAGCTACCGACAAGCCAAGCGTGGTCGTTTGACCAGTGTGTCGAGGCCTAAGATTCGGATGATGACGGCCATATACGACCGAGCCCGTATAAATCGGACGGAGTTCTTTCTCCGAGAATTCACGGCTCAGCCGCTAAGTTCGACAAAGCATCGAACATGCCGAGCGCAAAGGGCAAATTGTCGGATGGACTCAAACCGTCCATCATGATCGAAGATTTATGCGGATCTCGAGCCTATCACCTACAAAGTGACAAGGAGTACTTCAATGTGAAGAAGGTCGATTTCACAACAAGACAAAGCCGTCTCACAGATAGGGTCGACCCTCGCCAGCCTCCTCCGAAATCAAAGTCTCAAGAAGGCTACGCCTATAAAGAAAAGAACCCCTCCCACTAAAAACTCCTAAGGTACCGGCAAAGAAAATGAAGAAAGCCGCCGAGGTGCCGCCACCGAGGAGGTTCCACAAGTGCCCGCCGAACGTGCCCCCGAGAAGACTACTCACCCCATGCAACCGGGTTGATGAGTCCGAGTCTTCCGAGAAGACTCGCCGCTGGAAAAGATTGCTTCCACCGAAAGGAACCAAGGGGATGCTTCAAGCTCGTAGCGCAGATATTCAGCCGCCTAGACAGCCCCCCCTTTCTCGTCCCTCCACTCGCCGCCTCCCTCCAACTCAAGAGCAGCACTTCACACATGGACTTGGAGTCCGAGATCGTATCCGAAGGTGAATCAATCGGGATGGAAGCTTCAGGATTATATCCGTAGCATCCCGAGAAATTCTACAACTAGTTCCTGAGCTTGCCGACTACTCGTACTTGTTGCTCATCGCCAAAACAAAGTAGGCTCCACATGTTGCCGCGACATCGGGAGTGGCCTCGCTCTACGCCGCCTTGTCCTACACTACTCCCGTGCCACCGCATGAAGAGGAACTGAAACCGAGAGAGGAGATAGGCTATTCGTGAGCCCGAAGACCTCACCAATGGACAACCGGGGGCCGCAATGCCGGCCATGATTCATGATCGACAAAGACGCCTCCAGCCCAAAGACCTCGGACGGGTCGACCATGACGACCCACCCAGCGATTCAGCCCCGGAAAGCCCGATGAGGGACATCCACAGACAAGGATACCCATACCAAAACCGCTTCCACCACTCAGCATCCTTGGTCCCGAGAAGTCCAAGGCCGGGTGCTTCGTCCCGCCAGAGCCCGCCGCCCCTTGGCCGCAGCCGACCTTCGGCAGCGCCCAACTGCACCGCAAAGAGATCTCGATCAAACCGGCAAAAGCCTTAACCGCCCAAGGGATCAAAAATCGAGATCTTGCGAAGGCTATCCATAGGACATGGAAGTGCATCGCTCAAGCCACGTCTAAAGAACTCAGTGGGTCAAGTCTTCTCGTCTCTTCACGCCCGCCCCCGATGTTTCCGCGCTTATTTCGTGCGCCTGCTCGCCAGAAGAAGTCAAATTCGAAGCTCGCCTAAAGATCTTTCAGAGAGCCAAGCCAAGCTACTTGATGAATTTTTGGCTTCTAAATTGGCTCATACCGACGCTATCACCGAACAATCCGGGGCCACCGAACGTAGACTTGAGAATATCCAACCGGCCTTGGAAGACACGATCACCGAAAAGCCGAAAGACTTCAAGGAAGCAAACACCTCTCTCACAAGCAAGCATAAGGAAAACCTTACCATGGAGAGGAACGAGTCGCATGAGGCTCCGACTAAGCTCCACGATCGCCTCGACGAGCCGTCAACCTCCTACAAAAGTCCGAAGAAGTCGGGCCCTAGTCCCTACCCCTGATCAAATGATGATGCCAAAAAAGGGGGAAAGTGAAGGAAAAAGGGAAGGAAAGAAGAGTACCGGGAAGCCGACCTCACCAAAAGTCCAAAGTCTAAGGGGGAAGCTACACCGAAGTCATCCTGCACTCGGCCTCGTGAGGGTGAGGCCTGTGGTGTTTCACCGCGAGCACACCCAAACCGGCCCAAGTGGCTCAGACCTCAAAGAGACTACTCTGCAACCCAAACTCCCAAAGATATCATTAAGGAGGTTGCCGAGTACGCCGAACAAAGCGTGGGAGGACTCAAGAAGAAGAGGCTCCTCTTCCACCACCAGCTCAAGAAGGCAAGGGCAAACAAAAGCTTAACATTCCAACCCCTCCAAAGAAAGAGATTAAGATACATATCTCCGAGGAGGAAGCCCAAATAGTCGTGGATGAGAAGTCGGCCGCAGAGATTGCAGAGGCCGAAGCGGCCTAACAAGCCAAAGTCTAAGCCCCGCCAAAGGAAAGACTAAAGCCCCAAACCTAGGAGGAAAGAGAACCGCTAGATCGCTCCGAGAAAGCTCATCATAATGTATGAAGAGGACAGAGAAAAAGAAAAGGAGCAAAGCAGCAGAAGAATACCGAAAGGCAGTGGTACATCCAAATCTAGATCTAGTACCCCCCCGAATCGTAACAAGCTCCTCGTAAGCCTCAAGAGCAGGATGCGTAAATTGAAGACATATTTGCTCGATGGATAAATATCTCTACAGAGGAGAGGAAGCTGGATGCATAGAGGCCGCTGCATGCAGGATACATTCGCGCACCCTGGGGCACTCAGAAACGCATCAACAAGAGGCCAGCCGAGAATTCCTTCGAAAGTCGACATTCCTTATCGATACGTATGGTTCAAGAAGCCAAACGATCCGAAAACACATAGATGGCCAAGATCGACTTAATGGATGCCTATTCGGCCTAATCGGAGATGGGAATCGCCAAGATAGAGTTTATCAAGAGAAATTATTTCTCGCGATTCTCGCCTCGAAATGTCTAAGGCCGATGCCTATGTCGAGCGGATGTACCATTACCGAACCCGATCTTTACCCATATACGCACGGAGCAAGAATCGAAGGGGTAGTAGTCGAGTTCCTCGAAGCAAGGATCATTCCTCCACCCTAAGACAAGACGACTCAAGACATCTCTAATGATTGAACAAGAAGTGAAGAATGCCGCTCAACGGAGGACTAGAACAAGATGATCCAAACAGACTTCGCCGAATATCCGGAGCCGAGGAAGAACACGCTCGTAACGTATGGAGTTCCACCGCCCAAGATAAATCCCAAGGTTTCATGAATAGGATTCAAGCAGCTTAAGTGGTTCTCCCTCTTAGTTCTTCTTTTAGCTTAGCAAGATTTGTAATGTACCGAACTCGCTGATTATATATATACAAATCTTCTTTTCGCTCGACAACTACTTGTTGTCTAAATAGCCGTGTTTCCTTTATGCTTTAACACTCGTAATCACCGAAGTGATTACCGACACACACGCTGATTATTTACTTGTCGCTTTTGCTCTGCTAGATCTCCGATGGACTAGACTTTCTGAGAGTTATTATTTCTCTTAAGAGAAAATTGTTGTATTTTTTTCTTAAAGGGAAATTATTGTTAAAGGGAAAATCGCTCCGCCCCGTCTCCTCAAGCAGTCTAGCACTTACTGCATAACCCACCGATTCTACTTGTAATATTTGTAAGGAGCCCGTTCTCGAGTAAGTTAGTGTTTGAAGATAGTTGATAGGACATAGATGATAGGTTTCGGCATCATCAAATAGGGGAAATTGTCGGGTGATGATTCAATCCTCAAGCATGATCATACTTATGGGAAACGACTCTTATCTTCTATACTAGATCACGCCGCAGCCTCGTGCTCCGAACTATTGAGAAGATTTGAAGATCCCAAAACCCTATCCGATCGGGTGAACCATTCCTTTGTATTTGTATTTGTCTCCCGAGGCTTCGCACTCAGCAGACACTCCGCTCCGGTCAAGGCGCCGCAGCTTATTTGCCTCAAAGACTCAAATGTAAGACTCGCTGATACCGGACTCGCAGAGGAGCAAGATATCAAAGACTCAAGATACCGGACTCAAGCAGAGCAAGATATCGAAAGACTCAAATGATACGACTCAAGCAGAGCAAAAGATATCGAGAGAGTCAATGAACTAAACTCGCCAGGAGTAGTTCACCGGACTCGTAGCCGATCATCGAGAGACTTATCTTCAAGCAGCTTCATCTATCTACGAATACGAGGCCGACTCAAAGAACGGCAGATAGTCTTCAGATCGCGCCGAATCTTTTGAAAGACAATCGCCAGCCATGTACGAGGAAGAGAGAAGTCAGCCTCGCCTATCTCGAAGTTTGGGCCGCCTCAACCACTACATCCACCTCAACGAATGACAAGCATACACGTGTCTTCTCACCGCTAAAGCCGCAAGTCAACACTTTCCTGAAAGGGAGGAAAAGGCACCGTCGCTTACACCAAAAGAGCCGCTTGCTACCAAAAAAGAGAGAGAGAGAAGAAGATCGTCTCCAACGGATCTATTTCAATCTCTCGCTCTATAAATAGAGGGATTATTCAAGAAGAATGCACTGAATGCACGTATCTAGAGCAAAAATCAAGAAAGCATTCAACGAGCAAAGAACCCAAAGAACTACGCCTTAGCAAAAAACTCAAGAACATTCTCCGGCGAAAGACTACATTCTAGCTCATAGGAATCAAGCTAAACCAACATATAAAGCCTCTAGTATCCAATCGACGTTACACGAACTTATAGCTTACCTTCACTGCTCGCCGATCTAGAAGCTACTCTTTCATATTCCCTATCCCTCTAACCCTAAGCTCAACCGTTCTTATCTATAGCTTAGACGAAGGAGTTCACATCTCAACCCAATCCTTATCAGAGCAAGGACTCCTTCACCGCTGGAGAAGTTTGTCAAACACTTTAAGTTTGATAGTGTTGTAAACCGAGACTGGGATCGCATAAAAACCAAGACGCGGCTTTGCCAAAGGTAAGCCGACCGAGACTAACTCAGATAATAAATAGCCTCCTCCCGATCATTCTGGGACAAATGGACGTAGGATTTGAGCGATATCCGAACCACTTTAAAAATCCTCGTCTCTTACCGCTTTCTTAACCGCTGCATTGATTTTACCATTCATACCGAAGTTCTATATCTACCGAACCGAGACAACGTTTCACAAAAACCGATTTGGGCCTACACTATTCCGCACACCGAACTCTTACCGTAGATACCGAATTCGACCTAGCCGCTAGCGTATCTCACCGAAGCCAAGCACTTTTCTAGCCTTTAACACGATTCTGTAATGCTGCCCGGGTCTCGCCGAACTATTTCAAGACGGCACCTTCCCCGAATAGGACTGCTCGTGTTCGAAAGTTGAGAAATCGAATCAGTGTATTCACCCCCCCTCTACACCCGACCGTACACTCCTGGACCAACAAATTAACGTAAGTATGTCGTGGCAAAATCAAGGATGGGACAAATAGGCCTACCGCTCTCCTTTGGAGTTCGTACTAGTACTAGTAGTATTAGTTATTCTATTATTTATACAAACACTCATTAGTCGATCGAGATTAAGTTAATTTAATTATTAAAAACAAAAAAATCAAATAATATCTCGAACTTAATATATAATAAAATAAAGGGAAAATAAAATACAATAAATAAAAAGAATTGTATTCAAATGTATTCACCCCTTCTACACCCGAATTACGTCTCTAGACCAATAAACCAAATAAAAATATTATGAACAGCTTAAAAAAATGACTAAACAAAATAAATCTAAAATTGTGAACAAGAAGAAACCCGTCATATGAAATAATGATAAACAAAAAAAATAATAAAAGTATCATTAATTCTTTTATTTTGAAAAATTGATTATTAAAATTATAATTATTTTATTACTAAAAAAAGGAAAAGTAAAATATCATGTTAACTTTCTATAAAATAAAAAATGAAATATGTAAAAGAATGAATCGCTCAATGTCTATATTTTGCGTTATTGTTTTACTTTTATAAAGATGACCGAAAATAGATTATTCAATAGCGTTTCTTATTCACAATGAATGAGGGCATTATACCATATGTCAATACTAAGTCATAAAGTGCATTATTAATTATGTCACTATCAAAATATTATTTTAGATATATTGTATAAATATGACATTTAACTAAAGTGTCTGAGATAAATTATCGTAATCTTGATACATAAAAATGAAGATAGTATTTGTATCACTAAACTACGACACATTATTCAGAGCCGTATAATCGACGTAAATATACGACTCAAGTGCGACATTATTCAAAATATGTTGTATAATTATGACATTTTATGTTTGTGTCGCAAATAAGTTGTCATAATTTTGAGATATAAAAATGAGCATCGCATCCGTGTCACTATACTACAACATAATATTTAGATGATACATAATTGACGTAAATATACAATATTTTTGGCAACATTATTTTAAATATGTAGCACATTTATGACTATCTATCGAGGTGTCGCAAATAAATTGTCGCAGCTTTTGAGACATAAACTTGAGTGTCTCTTACGTGTCACTAAAATACAACATAAATTTAAAATGACGCACAAATGAAGTAAAAATATGACACTACAAGCATAAATGTGGTAACTTTACGACATACGCATTTAATGCCGCACGGGCACGTGTCGCAATAGATCTCGTTTTCTTGTATATAGCCTGGATTTACAAACCCAACCGCCTAGGTGGGCGCCAAAAATAGACAAAATTTTCATAGTATAAATTAGACTCATCAAACCTCCTTACACTTAAACTATACTTGCCCTCAAGTATAAGTCTAACAAAGAATGAGTACAAGACAAATTCAGTCAATCCCCAAGACTCAAAGACTCAAAATAAAAGAACACAAGACACGAACAAGATAAGAAAACAAAAGGACAAACGACTTGAAACAAAGACAAGAAACGATAAGGACAGAAGACTCAAAAACAAGACAAGAAGTAGCACCAATCATATCCATAATCTCCACCCTCAATGAACTAGCCAAACATGTCAAACCATGCAAATACGAATCTCAACAAACAAGTAGAATTGCAAATTTAAGACAAGGCACACATATCAACTTGGTTAAAAACCTAACCAAGAGTGGATCATCCCCACGGTTCACTCAACACTCTCTAATCTAGGTCCGGTCATGCCACTCAAAGAACATAGTCCACTCGATCATGATAAGAGATTGTCACAACCTACAATATCAATGAGGTCTTTCTTTCGGTTGTAATGGGGCTTAGGACTTAGACAAATTTTTATCGGGTAGGGGTCCTAGGGGTTCTAAACTCCATCAAATAAATTAATGCCATGCATATTATACTTGCTTATTATGAGATCATCAAAGATAGTGAAACATCACCCACCACTTAGGAATCATACATCAAATGCTACCAAATCATACACAAGTACCATTCTTTTTAATTCAACTTAACCATGTTTTTTTCTTTCTTGTATTTTTTTGTGGTCTAGATTTTCTTTTTCTCTTGACACAAACTTGGTACATATTCGCCTGACCGGGTCGACGGCCATATAATATGCCGATTTAAATGTAATTTTTCTTCAATGATTTTTGCTAAATAACCTTATGTAGCATGCATCAACTAGGCAGGCAGAGGACTCAACTGCTGTCCTTAGACATATAATAAGATCAAATCTCAAGAAAGCGCATAAAACAAACAATGACATGGGACAAGACAAAGTTAAAAAAGCATCGGCTAATATTTTTCTGACTAAAATAAAGAATCATTCAAGGCTCAATGGGCTCACTAGGGGATAATGTAAGGTAGGAAAGTATTGTCGCGGCCAAATGACTTAATCCTTAGAGCCTTTATCACAAGTGACTTACTATTATTGCAACTTTTTGGAGAAACACTCTCAAAGAAATTACTAGAAAGAGTCCTACTTTAAAGGCTCAAGTCTAATTTACTGAGTGTGTAAAAAATTGATCAACTAATTACTTATTATTCCTCATCCCAAACGACATACAAATGTGCACCAAGTCCTACTCTTCACAACAACTAACATTCTTGCATATTGAAACATAAAATGCAAGTGAAACATGCTTAAACAAAGAACAAGAGTGCATTAAAAACTTCAAATTTTGGCACGCTTCGACGACACAAAGGAAAGGACGACACAAAGTGAAACAACGTAAAGACCTCCCTCCTTACACTTAGACCTTATGTGCCCTCAAGTAAGAAAATGATAAAAACAAGGAGAACCCCGACAAAATCTAAAAAAAACGAACAAATCCTCCTTACACTTGATCTCTACTAAGATCAAGTGAAGACTCAAAGACGCAAAAAACAAAAATACACAAAATACTAAAAAGAAAGCACAAACTCAAAGAAGTAGAAAATAAAAACAAATGGGGAAAATGGCATCACCTATCGCCCGCCCGGGGCGTACGAGGCAGACACCGCTCCAGCTCATCAAACTGGGACGAAGGGCTACAAGCTCACCATGCAAGTAAATCCTTTGAGATCTTTCCTCCTTACACTTAAGTCCATAACATCCTTCTTAGCCAAGATCTAGAAAACAACATAAGACAAAAACAAAACAACGAAAACCAAATAAACTAACAAATGAGAACTCGGGTTGATCTTAGTTTTGCGCCTTTGGCTGGGACTCGTCCTCCAAGATCAACTTTTTGACGGCATGCATAGTGGAGTCCCATCCACTACCTTGATCACCCAGCTCAATCTCTTCCCACTGCCTTTATACCATGGAATCCTCATAAGCATCTCTCCAAAACTCTTTCTCACACTTGGTCGACCGCATATCCATTGCCAAATGATTGAAGTCTACTCCCGTGTTGTCCCTTTCTTGTCTCTTTTAGGTCAGGGGTTTCAACTTTGAAATGTGTGGTTGATCATCAAAATATAACACCGTAGAAGGCGCAACCCGGGTAGGTGAAGCACATACCTGCATGTATGGAGAATAACAAGCTTTATCTCGGTGGTTTTCCTTTAGACAAGATATTCTCGTCGTAATCCACCGCTTGTGCAACCGGGTGATACTAGTAACAAGCGCGCTCCGAATGAGGCATAGAGTGCCATGATGCTCTCCTTAATCTCTTCATTCTTCATGTCTTCGCATTCAAATTAGTTAATCTATGCGGTATATCGTGCTCCATCTTATCCTCCGCAACAATTGCGCCTCGAGATATTCTTGGACAAAACTCTCAATAACGCGCAGAAAGTGCATCTTCATTCTCATGATTATAAGGCTTCGTAAGTGCATCAACAATGTAATGAACATAAATCTCATTATGATGCTTAACACTTATACAACCCTCATCAACATCAATAACCGCTTCACGCTTTCGTAAATGGTATACCCTACAAAACACCCTCGCACCTTCAACTTGCCTATCATTAGTATCTATGACATAGAAATCATAGGTAGAAAAATTGTTAATTCCCGACTAGAATGTTCTCTAGTAAGACTATTGAGCGATGCATGTCCTATCAGCAATCGTATTATTACCTTAGTGGCTACTAACTCAACTCCGGATAATTTATTATAAAATGCATACAATGACATAACATTAATCGATGTACCCAAATCACACATAACTTGCTTAATCATCACATTACCCATAAGACAAGGTAAAGTGAATATACCCGGGTCTACGCACTTGGTAGGTAACATCTTCTAAATAATAGCCGATACCGAAGTGTCCATTGTTGGGTGATGATTCTATCCTCGCAAAGATTAGATGTAGTGGGAAATGATTCTATCTTCCGTATCGACCGATACTCGCAGCCTTGTGCTCCGAATTAGTCCGAAGATTTGAAGATCCCAAAACCCTATCTTGATCGGTGAACCTTAAGTTGTAACCTGTTTTTATCTCTCGAGGTTTCGCACTCGCAGACCCTCCGCTCCGGTCCGTGCATTCAGCTGCTTATCCGCCTCAAAGACTGTAAGTAGAAGACTCAAGAACACCGGACTCAGCAGAGCAAGATATCAAAGGAGTCGCCGAACCGAACTCAGCAGAGTAGTTCACCGTACTCGTAGTTGATCTTTAGTAAAGCGTACTCAAGAGGAGTTCACTACCGAATCAAAGATCGACTCAAGAACGGCCGGCATACCGTCCCGAACCGTCGATCTTTCAAAGACAATCAACATAGTCAAGTACGAGGAAGAGAGAAGTCAACTTCAAATCTCCTTGAAGTCTATTCCGTCTCAACCACTTTCCCCGAACCTCGACCAATGACAAGCGTACACCCGTCCTACACCTACTAAAGCCGCAAGGCAACAACTTTCCTAAAAGAGGGAAAAGACTCGCAAATGCTACAAAAGAGCCGTTAGCTACCCAAAAGAGAGAGAAACAAAGGATCATCATCTCCAACGGATCTTTCCTAGTGTCTTCTCTATAAATAGAGGGATAAATCAAATTTGAAGCTCACGGAAAAATGACGCGAGAAACGAAAGAAAAAAAAACTGCATACACAGAGCATTCAAACGAGCAAACTCAAAAAGCCTAAGTTCTCCGCAGAAGTTCGAAGAATTCATCTCCGCGAAGAACTATATTCTAGCTCTTAGGGAACCAAGCCGAACCGTTAAATACAACCTCTAGTATCCAAACGACGATACACGAACCCAAAGTCATACTCAGTTGTTCGTCGTTCCAAAAGCTACTTTATTGTTCTCTATCCCTCTAACCTAAGCTCAATAGAATATATCCATAGCTTAGACGAAGGAGTTCATCTTTGAACTGTTCTTTATTGTAAAGAATTCCTTCATAGTTGGAGAGTTTTTTCAAACACTCGCCTTGATAACCTTGTAAACCGAGACTTGCTCAGCATAAATCTCAAGACCGTAGTTTTTCCAAAGATACAAACCAACCGAGACTACCTCGCATAATAAATAGCTTCCCGATCATTCTGACAAATGGACGTAGGATTTTTTTGTCCGAACCACTTTAAAAATCTATGTGTCTTGTGTCTCGTATTCTTTTTTTACCGTTGCATTGATTTAACCGTTCATACCGAAAAGCCTTCTTAAATCATTCAACCGAGTTTCAAATAACTTAACTGACGCACTAATCTCATCAAACAGCTTTTATTAAAAACGCTTCTCCAAATCAACCGACCGGGCCTACACTATTCCGCACCACCGAACTCTTTCCGCAAGATACCGAATTCTCACTCTCGCCGCCCAGCGCATCTCGCAGAGTCGCTATCCGGTCCGCCGAACCCGCTCAAGACACACTATCCCCGAAAAGGACTGCTCGTGCTTAAGCTGAGAAATCGGCTTTCAAGTGTATTCACACCCCCCTCTCTACACCCGAACGTGCTCTCTGGATCAACATCCATCAACACCTTCCCCGATTGTAGGATTTTAGCTATGAAGCCTTTGACAAATTTTTTCAAATTAGGGAATCTTCACGACCCGAAGGAAGGGTATATTGATTTCCAGCCTTTCCCAACAACTTTAAATATATAAATGCTTCATTAGGTGTCCGTTTCCTTTTCACCGCTCCGGAATGGTGGAGGAATCACGGCTCTAGGCCCTATCTCGGCGCTTCGACCCTCTTGTCGGGCCGCGTCTCTTCTTCAAAATTCTTCTTTGCTGAAAATTCCCGCCTTACTACTCTTCTTGGTCGCCCACCTGGCCCGCCCCGTTTCGTATCGACTCTTTTGATGACTTCCGCTTCCGTATTTGCTAGGGCATCTCCCTTCCCACTTCTCAACACGATGTGACCGAAGTTGTGGGAGTTAGGATTAGGGCCGGGTTTGAGAAGGAATTTGTCTTTGGCTTCCTTTCATCTCATTAAACGAAGTGGTCAACTTAGACATTTTCTTGGTCGATTTTCCAAGATATGTTGTTGCTCCCACTTCGATTGTCGCATTTCTCTCTTCATGGCTTGATCTCATCATGATTTGAAGTTATTTACTTTTGATCCGCTTCCGATATACAATGGCATCTTTTTGAGAAACAATCATCTCGCACATCAATTCTTTAACTGAAGAGGGTCCCCGGTCGACTTGGCTTGCTTTCTGAGGCGCGACCGACATATTCTACCGGAAGGTCATTTGATGTGAAGCTCGTAGGTTGGTATGTACCAAGAATAGGTATCCGATATAAATCGCCATAGCGGTGGATGAGTTGCTAACTTGACTTTGTGGACATTCCATGTGCTTGTGTGTTCTGGCACCTCGCTCTCCATCAATTTCCCCGCCCGAGCTTACTTTCCTTCTATCTAGATTCTAATTGAATAGTTTGCTTGGCTAGGCCGATGCGCATTTCGTATAGGTGCATAGAGGTTGTACTCTGTTTCCTCTCGTGGCTCATTTTCTACAAGACATACCAATTTGACTTACATTAGCCATAGCATTCTTGATTAGGTTGTACTTGTGGTGGTAATTGCCCTTAACTTGCTTTCATCTCTTGAATCGAAGAATTCAACTTGGAGATTTGCTTGACAAGTTCTTGAATGTGCTTTGGTTATCCTTCTTCGCTTGATTAATCTCATTTTGCATTTGTTGTTGATATGCAATGGCATCTCCGAGAATTAATTATATCCGCCATCATTCTCTCTAATAGAATATTCTAGTCCGCTCGGCCGTAAGGCCGACCTTGCCGCCGAAATTATCTTTGATGCGGAGGCTTATAGGGTTGTTGATACCCTTGTTGCGACAAATGGCCGGAATTGTTGGTGTTGATATTTTGGCCGGCTGAATGATTGTTGTGGAGGATTTCTTGTCGCTTGCAAAGACTTGACCCTCATGTCTCCACCTTAGGTTCTGGATGACCCCTTTGTTGTCCGCTCCAATTATCGGCTGGCGTAGCATCCTCACCATGATATTGCAATGAAGTGTGCCCCTTTTGTCCACATGTGTGGTCACCATCGACCGTGAGGATGAAGAAGAAGAGGAATTCTTCTCGATGAACAAGAGATCTAACTTGTCTTCTAGCCGGGCCGAACTTCTCCCTCCATTTCGAGTCCAACCTTCATATCCGCATCGCCAAGAAAGTCTCCACTGACGCATTAACCGATCTTCTTTGCATTCGTGGACCTTGTATTGCGATGTGGAATCGGCAAGGCCTTCAATGATAGCCTTGGCATCATTATAGTTACTATTAGCAAAGTTACCATTCAACCAACGCTCACCATGGTTTTCGACTCATCCGTCATCCCTTGATAGAAAACACCGCAAAGAAATCCACATCGTAATAGTCGGGGTTTGAAAAACTATCAATTAGCTTCCCAAAGTTCTACCAATAAGCTCCAAAGGACTTATCAAGTTTTTAAGCAATTCATGAAATTTCCTTTTTGAGAACATTGGTCTTTGATTTAGGAAAATACTTGTCTAAGAAATTCTCGACGCATCCGAGCCCAAGTAGTAATCGACCTAGGCCGTAGACTAGAAAAAAACCATGCTCATGCTCCATCTTGAAGAGTGAAGGGAAATGCTTTTAATTTGAAAGCATCCAGACGGCCTTGCCTCGTGTGTCGTAGACCCCGATCAATCCCTCCAAGAAAGAAAATGGATTCTCGCTCAGCCTTCCCATAAAATTTTGGACATGCCGCGACCAAATTCAATTTAACATCGGCCTACTCGATAGTGGTTATGTGAATTGATCCGACAAGTTCTCTCCCTGTGTTCCTCTATCCCGAATTCATCTTCGAGTTGTTTGCCTCATCATCGACCATGATTCTTCTTCGATTCCCGAATTTTTTCTTCGTAAAAGTACCCCGCTTAGCTAGCTAGGGCAGCTTTAGTTTCTATTTCGCCGGTTCTGCCACCATATCCGTTCGTCCTCCGCTTCGGGCGTATGAAACAGCTTTACGCCTCGCGATGTAACTTGTTGTTTTTGCAGCTTTGCCTCATTCCTATTCCTTTTTACTATCTTTTCGATCTCTGGATCAAACTCAAGAATAGGGTGAGAAGACCGGCTCATCCAACACTTAAAAAGCACAAAAGATCAATAGAAAAGATAAGCTAAACACGACACCGTTCCCCTAAGAACGGCGCCAATTTGGTGATCACCAAATAAATCTTGCAAGCATGTTAGAACTTAAGTTCGTATAGCAAACAGTATCTGACACAAAGAACGAAGATTGTTGACATAAAATTTCTATTAATCTAGGGAGTTGGTTAGGACCACGCAAATTTGGGAGTCATCTAAAGCCTAGAGCAAGAAAGTAAATAGAAAAATAAATATGCAGATAAAATATGCAAAGAAATAGGTCTAGCATGATGATTCACACACGCATAAGTTCGATCCTTGACATTAAAAATGAATTAATCCCTAGAAATCAATTAGTTGTAGGCCGCCGCAATTAAACTGACACGTCTCCTATTCCTCCTTAGTTAGCGGGTAGCCACCATGGTGGACATCGAAACGACTACTTCTCTAAATTAGTTGCAACCTACGTTGGCGGGTGGGCAATCAATCGATTTCACACCCGATCACCCTTAAGAACTAAGTGGACCCAATTTAGGAACCTACTCGAATGGTGAGGATCTAGTAAATTCCTACCAAATTAATCATATTGTTCAAGAACAATTGTGCTACTTATTTAGCCTAATCCTACGAGAAACGAATGGAAGTACTAAATTAACTATAAATTAAACTAACCTAGGGTGATCAAGCCTAGATTAACTAACCCGATTAATTAGCAAATATTAATTTTGAATTTCAGTGATTAATTATTAAAGCCTAAGTCTTATGAAAACATTAAAGTGTGTACTTCACATCTCGCCGGCCCTCGTAAAATCGCCACGCATACCGGTTCGATTAGGCAAAGTGACGACTAAACTCCGGCGTAAAGTAAAACATGTTTAAACTCAAAAATAACATGCGAGAAGCCAATTATACACACAAAATAAAACAAAGTCTTGCTGAATGATTAAAATACCAAAAGTAGAATCCAAGTCTCCAAAGCGAAAGCAACAAGCGAACTAGTCTCCAACGAAAAGTAAAAGTCTTTGTTTCTCCCAAATCTAGACTTAAAAGAAGATGAGCGGTTTCCATGATGAACTTTAGGTATTGGAGCGTCAAAGATGAACGAAAAGATTAAATAAGAGATGTGATTTACGCTCCTCCCTTTACCTTTTATATGGCTGCACTCCAATCCTATCTCCATAAGGAAACAAATCTTTTGGATAGAAATCACTCTAAATTTTCTCTCATCTTTTTGTTTCCTTTCCTTCAAGTATTTTCGCCCTCCTTGCCTCAAAAATGCGCCTTAAGTCTTCAAAATCTGGCCGGCACTTCGCATCCTTGTCACATGCTAAATCAACCCGAAAATCTGCAAAACAACTCAGAATATACGGTCCAACTGTCAGGTTGGCGCCAAAATAAACAAAATTTGTATAGTACGAATTAGACTCATCAAGTATGAAGTACATAACATAGATATTGGATAAGATTTATTATTGAAATAATAACAATCAGTACGTAGCACGACTTGAAGAAGGGACTAACACATCCGCAGACTCTCGATTTTTTTTAAAATAACAAATACGTGCAACCGTTATCTTTTGTATATAATGTAATATATGTACTTTCGTCATTTATTATCCATGAAAAGGTGTCTGCTACGATTGTGTTCATATAACTTTAAAAAATAAAAAAGTTAACATGATTTTAGAAAAACAAATAAAAATAAAATTGCAAGCCGAGTATTTTTTTTTTTTTTTTGTTATATAAAAGGTGTTTTTTATGAGTTAACTACCTTGAATATCATAATATAATTCGAACTAATGCAACATATAATATGTACTAATCATAACACAGTTTTATTGTTGCAATTGCAACGAAAAAATGTTTCTGACAAAGCTAGTCTAGACATGTTCAACATTTAAACCATCATTTATCTATTACTCCCTCCGTGTCACTCTATTGGTCCCGTATTCCTTTCTGGTTGTCTTACTTCATTAATCTCAATTTTTTTTTATCTTAAATAATACTCTAATATATCTAGTGAATTCCACAACTTTCTACTATTTTACACACAAAAAACAACTTTCTTAATCTCCGTACCGAAAAGAAATAAGTCCAATGTAGTGGGATGGAATATCTATAGCTTAGACCCGAACGAGTTCATATCTTGAACTGCTCTTATTGTAAAGAACTCCTTTATCGTTGGAGAGTTTGTCAAACTTTATAGTGTTATCCTTGTAAACCGGGACTTGCTTAGTATAATCTTCAAGGCCATGTTTGTCCAAAGGCGCAAACCAATCGAGACTAACTCAAGATAATAAAATAGCCTCCTCGATCTTTCTCGACAAAATGACGTAGGATAGTTTGATATCCGAACCACTTTAAAATCGCCGTGTTCAGCCATTATCGCATTGATTTACCGTTCATACAAAATCATCAACGTAGTTTCGTAAAAGCTTAAACCGAACGCACTAACCTATCAAACAAGCATCGAACTATTACTAAACCGGACCGAATTCCGACATCGCCGCCTAGCGTGCCTCGGCATAGTCGGGCCACTTTGTCCACGCGATCCGTAACAACTCGCCCGGTCCACCGAATTTATTCAGCCTAGACACTCTCCTAAATCGACAGCCGCGTTTTAAGTTGAGAAAGTTTTCAGTGTATTCACCCCCACATATACTTTTCTCATAATATCTCGCATTTTTCCCTATTACTTGTGCATATTGTCCGCATTAATTGTGCATATTTTTCCCAATCATTATACATTTTTTGTTCAAAAATGTGCAAGTTGTGTATTTCTAAAATAAAAATCAACACCACAAAAAAACATTGAACCAACATTGTGCGTAATAAAGATTCTATATAGATTATGTCAATTTCGTCCGCCAAATAAAGGTTTTTCAACAATTCCACTTCCCCTAAAAACACACCGCGGATGGAGATTAAACATAGGTTATGAAGAAAACTCCACACCAAAATAATTCGTAATTGAAGAAATCCCCTTGCTATTAAATTCTTCCGCCCATGTCGAAACGTCGTCCAAGATTCATGAAAAAAGAGTTTTTGCACTTTCTAGTGAATGTGTGAACACCGCATTTCAAGACAAATGTACCGCACTTGTATTTGTCAAATTATAGAAAACCCTAAGTGTAGTCTCGATTATGTGAAAGTGGAATACTTGTAGTGTAGTATTATTATCTATAAAGTGTAGTACATTTGTTTTTAAAGTATATGTTCACACGATAAGAGCATGTTCACATATATATAAGGAGCGGATCATGTAGGAATGTAAGTTTAACGTGAGAACTAGGATCCATGCATAATCACTATATGTTTTATGCATAATCCTTATACTTTTTATGTAAAAAAATATGTAATTTTACATCACGCATAATCCTTATACTTTTTATGTAAAAAAACATGTAATTTTACATTATGAATAAAACATATATGTAACCTATAGAAGAGCAAAAGTGTAAAATTAAAGGTTTTTTGCATAAAAATAAAATAATTATGCATAAAATATATAAGGATTATGCGTAGCTCCTAGATCTCATAGTAAATGTAGGTTCCTACTAAATCCACCCCTATAAATATATTTATATATATATATATAGAACATCTCATATGAGAACTAGAGAACTAGAGTCTTCTAGAAAATGGAAATCCATATGTTGGTCTGGAGACGAGCCTTCAAGTGTAGGGGGGCGGAGGGGGTGAATACACCCGAATGCAAATTTCAAACTCAAATGCGAAAGTTAGTGCTACTAAGAATTGCTACCGAATTAGCCACTGGTTAAATAAGCTTTCTAGATCGCGTGGGCGGAGTATTCTTCTATCGAATCCTATCTACCGACTTCGCCGAGAACAATAGTTCGGTATCGATTTTGTGTGCGGAAGAGTAGGCCCAAAATCATGTTCGTCCTCGCCAAAACCCGTATTATGCCGATTGATTAAATGTCAGCTTTATGCAATATGAACAAGAATCAATGCAACAAGAAATCGACACAAGCAATTCTTAAAGTGGTTCCGATACACGTGGTCCTACGTCTACTATCCCGAACAAAGCAGGAGTTCTTGTATTAGTTTATACCGAGCAAGTCTTAGTTGATCCGTGCACTCGGCGCATACGCCTTGTTTGCTTATACCGAGCAAGTCTCGCTGATCTCGTGCACTACACGTATACAATCTTGTTTGCTTATACCGATTAAGTCTCGCTGATCCGTGCGCCGGACATATATCTACTTATAGTCGTAGTGACTTTGCGCTTCAAATACAAGGGTTTGATTTTCTCCAACTATGAAGGATTTCTTACAATGAGAATAGCTCGTAAAGCCGAACTCCTTCGAAGTTTTCTAAGCTAGAGATATTAAAATAAGTTTGCTAAGAATAGAGAAAGGGAACCGATAAAACTCTAGAGTGAAGAACTAGAAAGGATTTCTCCGTATGAAAGTTCTTTGTTGGATTTGACTTTGAGTTTGCTAGAGTGTTCGCTTTGCTTGAAAGCTTCGTTCCCATTGATTATCTTCTCTATAAGAAGACTCTTCTCTATTTATAGTCTCGACTTATGAATAGATCCGTTGAGGGAGTCTAGACACATGTAAAAAAGGACAAGAAAAATGGCCATCTTCAATTTGAATGTTACCGTAGAGATTCCCACTTTTTCCCGTCTAGAAATCGCCTTGGTCGAGCAGTACAAAGGCCGAAGGCTTCTCATTGGGTCGAGGTTAGCGAGTAGGTGAGGTTTGTTCAAACTCCAAGAGCATGTTCAGCTGACTTCCTCCGAATCCCCTGACCTTTTATCGAATTGTCTCCTACTACCATTCTTCTCGAGATTTCAGCTCGTGGCTCGAATTCCTTTGCGCATTCATCGGGGTTATAAATTCCCAACCGAGTTCGCGGTGCCGAGTTCTTTGACCCGAACGACATATGTTCTACTCAATCCTATTAACTACCGAACTTTCGGCAGCCTACCGAGTTCCTAACATGCTAAACTCAACTAAGCTATTACATTAAACAAGGTTCATCATTCAGCCTAGGGGCTTTGGGATCTTCGAATCTTATCATACCGAATCTCATCCCAACAATTTCCCCTATTTGATGATGCCAAAACTTTTACATCACACTTTTACATCAAAATGTCATCTATAGTATCAGAGCACGATACATCTTCAAACATAGTTACCCTTAATAGTACACATCGATTCTATCTATCAACACAATACATCAAACACAATTCTATTATCTACTTCCTCCTAGACTTCTCTTCCTCTTATCTAAGATAATATGATTTCCTCGATAACGCAAGGTTACCGACTATCCGAGATGGTACCTTTCCCCTATAACTTGAGATAGAGTCGAGCTATCAACACAAGATATCACAAAGATAATATCCTTCCCCTATAAGAAGATATCAGATCTAGACCCTGCTAAGCACCGAGGGACAAACACAAGAAAAAGTAACATGTGTGTGTGTGTGTTCTGGTCACTAAAGTGATCAATAGTGTTGAAATGTAAAGACATAGCCTCATGACAATGAGTAGTTGTAGAATGCCAAAAGAAGTAGAATTTCATATATGATCAAAGAGATTACAAGTACAGAAATTCTATTCTATCTAAGACCAAGACTATCAGAGCTAAAGAGAAGGTATGAGAGCAAACACCCGTGAGCAAAAGAGAATCACCGGACGTTCCTTAATTTTTTGCAAATGCGCCTTGAAGTCGCCAGATTTCTTCTCTGGAAGATCAAGACTATATGCTTTGTAGACTCTTCTTCTCAGCTTTCTGATCTCTTCTTGGTCTTCAGCATCCTTCATGTTGGGACGAACATATATGATAAGATTTGAAGATCCCAAAACCCCTACCTAAATGATGGGCCTTCGATATTGTAATAACTTAGTTTGAGTTCAGCTATTAGAACACAAGAGGCTAGAGTTAAGTGATGAGTCTAATTCAGTATTATACAAATTATGTTCTGCTTTGGCGCCCACCGGGCGCTTGGACCGTATTTTCTCGTGCTTTCTTGCAAATTTTAGTACGGATGTGGTGATAACGAGATGATGAGGTGGCAGACGCGATTTGATGGTTAAAAAATTAATTTTTGGACAAAATTATAGAGAAGGAAGGTGGAGGATAAGGAAAGAGATTATATGAAAAGAATTGGATATGATATATCTAATTAATATATTTCCATATCCGATATAAAAACCTACTTCTACAAGGAGAAGAAGGAGCCATATATATGGAGAAAAATACGAACGAAAATAACATCTTTTTCACCATTCCGAGACGGAGAGAAGGAGCAACCAAGAGAGAGAGATTAACATCGTTCATCGTAGTTCAGATTTGGAGAAACAAACATGATTTTTAATTCCTTTGCTTAGTTTAGTTTGGAGATTTCGACTTCGCTTTTACCGTTTCGATGATTCGGATTCTTCGTACCGGTATTTTCTCGATCGCTTAGTCTTAATTTTAGTTTCATTCGTATTTTAATTTAGTTCGTAGAGTCATATAATTTTCGTGCATTTAATTTCCGAATTTCAAGCATGTTTTGCATTCTCGCCCGCTTAGTCGTCCGCCCGCCCGCCGGACCCGTACGAGTAGCTAAATTTTAAGGGGCCTACAGGATATGAAGCACACACTTTAATGAATTCATGAGGCATAGACTTTAATAACTAATCACTTAGGTTCCAAATTCTTCTTGGTTAATTAATCGGATTAGTTAATTTAAGTTTGATCACCCTAAAGGTTAGTTTAATTCATAGCTAGTTTAGTACTCCTATCGCTTCTCGTGGGATTAGGCTAAATAAGTAGCACAATTGTTCTAAGAACACTATGATTAATTTGGTAGGAGATCGTTAGATGCCTACCATATGAGTAGTCTCCTAAATCGGGTTCCCTTAGTTCTTAAAGCCGATTAGGTGTTAAATCTATTAATCGCCCACCAACGTAGGTCGCATCTAATTTAGAGAAGTAATCCTTTCAATGCTCACCATGGCGACTATCGAATAATTAAAGGGGGAATAGGGGATGTGTTAATTTAATTACGGCATCCTACAACCGATTAATTTATAGAGATTAATTAATCTTTAGTGTCGATGATCAATCGTGTGGCGTGTGTGAATCATCTTGTTGGACCCATTTCTTCGCATACGTTTATTTCGAATTTATTTTACTTGTTTACTTTTTTTCGCTTTAGTTTATAAAACCCCAAAAATTGTGTGGTCGCTAACCAACCCTATAGGGATTAATAGGAATTTAATGTTAAAATCTTTGTTCCCCGTGTTCGATACCGTTCGCTATACTAATCTAAGTTCTAGCAGTTTTGCGCAGGATTTGTTCGGGTGAAAACAATGATCACCATTCAGTAGCTTTGGATTCAGTAGGAAGATCCCGCACTCAGCCAGAAGAACCCGCATCGACGAAGTAAGTTGGTTTGTCAATCACCAACCGAATCTACAAAGGAAATCGAGCCGCCGATCAAGTGTTCATACGAATGTCGATAGAGGACAATCGACGAAGGTCCGAGGATTAAGAGGAAGTCAACTCATCGTACTTTGAAGTTGAACAAGCCTCACCAACTCTCATGTACCGAGACCAATAGGAGCCAACATCGCCTTACCTCGCTCTTACCATAAAGCCGCTCCTAGCCTGGAAAAAGAGTAAATGTCTACAAACGCCTCTACTCAACGTTCAAATTATATATGGCCATTTTTCTTGTCTTATTCGACACGTGGCTAGACCCTCTCCAACGGATCTATTCACAAATTGAAGACTATAAATAGAGAAGGTCTTCATGCGTAAGAAGCACTTGGAAGCAAAACGAACAAAGTTCAAAACCTCTAGCGAACCTTCAAGCGACATTCAAACGAAGAACTTGCTCATAGATTTTAGATATCTTCTTAGTTCTTCTTTCCAGATAATTATTATTCTCTTTCTCTATTTAAGCGTGCGTATTGTAAAATCAATAGCTTAGAACCTCTAAGGAGTTCATATATTTTGAATTGTTCTATCTTGTAAGAACTCCTTCTTAGTTGGAGAAAATCTAACCTTAAACAAGAAGATATTGGATAGTCACTAGGACTATAAGTAGATATCTTTCCAACGTAAATATTGACTGAGGCTTGCTCTGTATAAGCAAACTAGTTAGTATCTGTCCTGTGAACAAATCAACTGAGGCTTGCTTAGCATAATTACTACAAGAACTCCCCGCTAGTTCGTGATAGCGGACGTAGGACCCCGTGTGTCCCAACCACTTTAAAAATCGCCGTGGTGATTTAACTCGGTGCATTATTATAACTCGCTCATTCAAAGATCCAACCGAGCTTAATCAACTTGCATAAAAACGGGCTTTAACCGAGACGCATATTTTAAAGTGGCCTACACTCCCGCACACAACTCTTGTACCGGACCACCGCTCACCGACATAAGTCAAGAGGGAGAATCTTCATCCCACGCGATCGAGAAAGTATATCCGGCCAACCGACAAAGCCGTAGGTAATCTTCCGCTAAAGCCGACTTTCGCTTATGAGTTTGAATTTGCATTCGTGTAATCACCCCCTCCCCCCCGCTACACCCGAACCGCGTCTCCGGACCAACAAATAATTGGTATCCGAGAGCCGTTCTTCTAAGATCATCGTTTTCGTTTTACCGGCCTTAACTCGAGCAGCATCCTTGAAAATTGTTTTTACCGCAGCCGAGATATCTCTTCATAAGCATCCTATAACATACTCTACATCATGTCTAATTTTTCGTATTAGAACAGCACTCCATGTTTTCGGCAGAAAACTATGTGGTATGGCAGGTGAGGATGGAGGCTCATCTTACATCGTTGCATGACATCATGATCGACGTTCTAAAGAAAGGCCCTATTGTTCCTATGATCGACAACGTTGAAATCGTAGTGGAAGGAGCAAAGCAGCGCCGTAACCGGTCCAAAATTCCCAAAGACAAGAGCCTCTTCACACCTTAAGAGAGGAAGTTTCACAACCTCGACCGAGTCGCACAAAATGCGATACTAACAACTCTTAGTGACTCGTATCTTTGTAGGGTGCACGAATGCACACAAAAGGGGAGCTATGGGATGCTCTAGCCGTTTCGATCCAAGGAACTCCACACATAAAGGAAAATAAACCTGGAGTTAGAGCTACGTAAGCTTGAAGCTTTCGCTATGCTTCCGGAGAGTCCATCGATGATTTTAGTGTCGATTCACAAATCAAATAAACATCTTCAACGGACCGGGGAAAACATTCAAAGAATAAGGAGACCAACACCAAGATCTTACTGGCTCTTACCACGCCCAAGTGATACTCTTTTGCTACATGTTTAAGGAGAACTAACCCGAACTCGTTACTCCCCGATTATATATTTTTAGGAGGTAAAGGAAGAGGAGTTTGAGTTCAATCTCCCACACACCCCCGATGCTGAGACTGAAGTGCCAATGGATCAAGCATATAAGGCATCAATAAGCACACCGAGCAAGTCCCTCAAGCGCAAGTCGGGCCACCGAAGCTCAGCCGACTATACCCACCGCCGACAACTTAGCCAAGAAGTACGCTCTCATCGTGGTGAAATACCGTATGAGAAGGACAAATTCTGGAGAATAATGATGAAGAAATCTTCGAATTATCATGGTAAGAGAGATAATACTCACACGAAAAGTGAAACTAAACCTCTCCCCCGATTGCAGGAATACTAAAGTCGCTCACCGGACATACCGATACACCTAGAAGGAAATTCAGAGCTCGCTTGCTATAACCGCAAAAAAAGCAAGGATATTATCCGTATGAATGTCCGGAACTCTCGCAGAGGGAACGAGCTGAAAGACAAGCCTGACGCGACAAGTTTGTCGAAAAGAGGCAAGCTTACATAGCCGGAGAGTTATGCTCAAGCGACGCAGAAGCTTTTCATGGAATCATCAAATGATGATGTTGCATCCATCGCAATTGAAGCGTAAGACACCGAAATGTTTCTCATGGCCGAGGAGAGGCCGAGGTAAATTCCCGACCCTAATATATGCCCCCTCTTCACCATGAACACACGACACGAGCTCATTTGGCAGTGAACCACTAGATGTGGTTCTTGTATACGAAGATATGCTCAAAGAACAAGATTGAAATGAGCCAACAGCTCAACAAAACTTTTCGTGAGATGAAACTCCGAAAAGCCGAAAATCGAGACTTTCGATGAGAAGTTAGGACTCTACCGAGTCCAAGAACTTGTGCCGAGACATAAGGAAGAGATTAATTCTATGATGACTAAGTCTCAACATCAAGCGGCACGTATCTCGCCTTGACCAAAGACATCTCGTAGAAAGATACCGAGATAGCACAACTCGCCCGAAACTCGTGGAAGTAGAAAACGACTATGAGTTACTCAAGAGGAGTGATGAAGTTTGGCGAGAACTATGAGATGGACTTAAGAGATTAGTTTCTAATGACTAAGTCTCAACATTAAGCGGCACGGATCTCGCCTCGACCAAAGACATCTCAAAGAAAGATACTCGAGATAGTACAACCTCGCTAGAAACTCGCTAAGTACAAAAGGTCTATAAGTCACTCCTAGGAGGAGTGATGAAGTTTGGCGAGGACCGATGAAGGAGCAATATCTTGGAGCTAAGGAGAAGTTGGAAAGTATGCTCGTAGCACAAAGGCCGCTCCGTAAAGGAAGGACTTAGCTATACATATGAGGCTCCCACTTATACCTCCAAAGATTAGAGAAGTCGGCACGGCTTGTCAAAGGGAAAACTCAAACCGCCGAACCTACAACCCCCGGGCAAAGAACAAGAAAAAGATGATCGCACCTCAACCCAACAACAAAAATTAACCTATGGTTCAAGCCCCAAGACACCTGTGTCTAACTCGGTGGGGAACCAAGAAGGTCAAAGTGGGGCCGAACAAGATGGGCCAACCGAAGTGGACTCACCTGGGCCTAAGCATGGATCGTGCTATTATGAGCCGAGAGTCCAAAGCCCAAAGGTCCAAGAAGAAGAAGGCCGAACCTCAAAAAGAAGAAAAAGTTAGCATCTCCAAGTTCAAAGGAGAAGCCACCGACAAAAGTGGCAAGAAGTCCGAAAACGTTAGGGTTGTCGACAAGTTCGGATCTAAAAGTCCACTAACATATACGGACCCAAAGTTGAAACCAAAGGGTACTTGAATCTTTTTCTCGCTTTGTAGGTGCTAAAGGACCCTTAGATTGTGGATAGCGGATGCTCAAGACATACGGCGCATCGAAGAATCGGTCGACCGACTATGTTCAACAAGAAGGAGCCATAATTGAGTTTGGTGAAAACTCCAAAGGCTACACAAGAGGATACGAAACACTCAAAAATAAGGATCTGCAACAGTCTCAGAGTATCATATGTTGAAGGACTTCAACATTATCTCCTTTCTCGTAAGTCAATTCTGTGATAACTACAATAAAGCGACTTTTCACGCAGGTCTTTGTGATGTTCTTGATAAAATCTACAGAAAAACCGTGTTATTGTGGTCGCGGCGAAGAAACATCTACTATGCTGAATGGAATACCGTCGAACCTGAAGCTTGTCTGCTAGCACACACGAAGTCAGATGACGTAACCGGATGACCGTGCGGCACGACATAAGCCATTTGAACTTCAAGACTATGAACAAGCTAGCAAGTAATGCTAAAGTCAGAGAACTGCCCAACGAAGTTTTCAAAAGACACAAGAATTGTGAGGCATGCTTGAAGGGGAAGCAAACAAAGTCAAGCAATCAGCATATCCCGTCAACTTCTACAGATATGATACTTCACCGCTTCACACGGATCTCTTTGGGGCTACAATCCAAAGTGATGATCGAGGAAAGAAATATGCTCTTGTAGTCATTGATGACTATTCAAGATACACATGGTGATTTTCATCGCCAATAAATCAAGTCAAATCAATCACAAACCGCCAAAACGGCTAAGCGCCGAGAAGGATATCAAGATTCGTAGGATACGCCGGACCGTGGAGCAGTTTCTCGAACTCAATGATGAAGGACTACTGCGAAGCTAAAGGCATTCAACATGAGACCTCGCCACGCACGCCTCGCAGTAACGGGCCTTGCCGAAAGGAAAAAGTAACACTTAAAGAAGCAAGAAGAACATTACTCGCATACCGAGGTCTACCATCAAGTTCGGGCAAAAGCTACCGACACCCGCCCGGCTACACTGTAATGCATCTCCACCGATTCGTATGCACATGAAGACACCATATAAATTATGGAAAGGGAGAACTCCTTCTATCTCTCAATTTCATTTTTTGGTTGTTTGTGGTTCATCCACAATAACGGAAAGGACAAATTAAAGGTCTTTGAAAGCAAGTCGACCAAGGAGTTTTCTTAGGATACTCCCCGGGTCAAGAAAGCTTTCTGTGGTCTTTAACTACCGACCCTTTCATGGAAGAAAGCCCTCATGTTGTATTTGATGAATTTACTTCGAGGACAAGAAGTCAAACTCTCAAAGAAGAAGCCGAAGAGGTTAGGAGCAAGCTACCGGATCTAAGCCTAAAAGATAACATTGAAAAGATCCAAAGATTGATGGGATGATGATTCGACGATGGAATTCGTAATCAACCAACAAGCACTATAGCCGAGGAAATTTATTCTACCGAACGTAATCAATCACTGTAATTCCTACTTGCCTGAGGAAACCCTAGTGGTAATCGAGACCTCTACCGAGAATAACAACTCAAGCGGGAACTACTAATGTTCTTAATTTGAATACCCATGAACCTCGGTGACTCAAGAGGGACCCGATCTTCTTACCGAATTGTTTCAATTACATAATAGTACAACCGAAATTCCTAACACTCCTACCGTGTGTGTAGAATCAATTTCGATGAAGTAACAAGACGTCGTCGCTCACGGCTAGATGCTCATAGCTCGATCTAATAATTGGAGATCCTTCGATAGTGTCAAGACAAGATCCGCATTCATTCGTGGAGAAAGTGCCTTTATACTCCTACTTCTTGTCTATCAAGAGCTTCGATAATCGAGGACGCGCTCGAATGATGCCGATTGGATCACCGCCATGCAAGAAGAGCTCAACCACCCATTAGAAACGACGTATGGACGCTTAATTGCTTGAGACTCGCCCAATTCTCACATCGACACACCACCCAAGGATGCAGCACTGGTGGAGAATCTACCGAGGGACAATCTCCCAGAATGACTCACCACCACCTCCTCCCCGAATCAACCGCAGCCATTCCTACGCCATTCGAGACTCACCAAGCAACAATCTAGATACTGGGCTATTGAGATCAAGGATCTGAAAATGGCATCGATAAATAAGTTCATCAAACGTCAAGGTCACAAGAACCTTCTCCCCCCCAACCCTCTCCCCTCCCCTCCAAACCAAACCAATCCAAAAAACCCCTCCCATCCACCCCCCAAAAATTATCTACGAAGTGAGAGGATCAAGGCAATCCCACCTAAGTCAATGCCGAAGCGATCCTCACACAAGCACTTGAAGCTCAACGGACCGATCGCACAACTCAATTTCGTATCATTCTCGTTAATCGTGCCAAAACATTTTCTCAAGAAATGGCCTCTACCACGACGGGTCCCCAAGACGCAGAGGAGCGACATAAGCTTGCTACGAAGAGGGTCGCTAAGGCACTCGTAGAGCAACATGCCGCATGCAAACGCATCCGTAAGGAAGCCGTGGATTCTATGGGGCATATCTCAAAAACATAGAAGCATCTAAGCCAACCCTTACCGAAAGCTATCAACTCGTGAGCACGACAAAAGATGGACTTCTAATACCGATGCAACTGGAGATGTTGCAGATTTCTCTCGACTCTTATCGTAACATCCATTTAGGGGCTGAAAAATAAAGTGACCACGTTGGCAACAATCATTGATGATGCCAAAAAGGGGAAAGGTAGTAGGTCTGCACATCTACTGACCCTCTTAAAAGCTAAAGAGGCAGTGTCCCAACAAGCAACAAAGAACAAGCAAGGGGGAAGAGAAGGAAGTCAAGTGCTCGTGAGAGCCTCGCCGACGAGGTCGCCACCGAGGTGACTAAGTATCTAGAAGCTTTACCAGAAGAAGAGCCTCCTCTACTTAAGTCAGCAGCAGCAGGAGCTAAAGCCAAAGGCAAAGCTCCAGTCTCTCACTCTCCCTCTCCTCCTAAAAAGCTCAAGTTCCAAACACGCGAAGAGCAAATTACATATGATGAACAACTCGTGCTTGAGCTTGAAAAAGGAAGATGCCCTAAGACCAAAGCCAAGAAAGGCGCATCGATCCGCACCGCAGCCTCCTACCGTAACTCGGGACAAGATAACCCATGCAAACTCGTTTGCGGCAAGGACTCCAAGAAAGTTCAAACAAGCCGAGAAGCTGAAGCCTGCATCACCAAAATCAAAATCAACAGAGCCCGGCGACTTAGATGTACAATTTATCACCACTACTGAATTATCGAAGACAAGAAGTTGAGATGAAAGAATTGTTGGATAGCTATGAAAGAGGACTAGATAGAACAACCGAGGCCGCATATTAGAGAAGCAAGAGAGTGGATACATCTTGGTGATCCGGAGGCGCTCAAAGTTAAGAACCGAGAAGGAAGCTCGCGTGAGAGTTCCCCGAAAAAGATAGAAGTATCCCTACGACTTCAAAGTTTTGCGTAAGAAGGGTACTTGTCAATGAGGTGAAAAGAGTCATATACAAGAGGACTGACGCGCTGGTGCCATAAAGATCAACCGTAGACGGGAGCAGATCAAAGTAGATTTCATTAAGAGATTCTATGCTCCGGAAGGTACCGAAAGAAGAAGTTGATCTTGAAGTAGCCTTCATAGATTTTATGAAACAAATGGAATCCTCACTCTACGCCGAAATTACGACCATTCTCGGAACGGGCCCATCCAAACTCTCAAAGCACCTCACCTGCACCACCGCCTCCTCCTTGCTTGCATTAAGACACTATTTGTAAAAAGGAGAATGAGGAAGAGATCTTTGATGCTATCAACAACAAAAGTCCGGACAAGAACGTCAAAGAAGACAAGGAAGAGATTAAGGCCCCGAGGCGCCATTTTATTCAAAGATACGACTTTGATCTTCCTGAGAAGAAGTCTACTCGACTTCAAAGCTCTGATGCAACTCTTCATCAAGAAGTCCAATGACTCGTCTCCTTCGTCTTCTAAGCCGTAGAATAGATTGTCATGTAATATAAACTTCTTTATCTCATAAATGACATATCTTTTCTCGCCTTCGACAACTACTCATTGTTATTTGTCGTGTATTTTCTTTTCAACACTACTGACATCGAAGTAAACGTACCCACCCACTCGTATCTACTTATATGTTTCTCTGTGTTCAAAGGTTAGACTCTTTTAGAGAAACCGACTTTTCTATGCTATAAGGGAAATCGACTATAGGGGGGAAAGTCGGGTTAAGTATGATAGGGGAAAATGCTTCTCTTTTGGGGGAAATTATTTTCTATGTGTTGATAGATACTTAGATTGATAAAGCTCGTTAATCAAGATGTGACATTATCGCATATCTCGTGTTAATGCTCGATACTTCTCTTTGTGAGAAATTCAAATTCCTCGACATTAATTTGTCTTGTTGATATTTTTGCTCCGATTCTATGCCCCGTTTACCTTGTAGCATTCTTTTTTAGTCAAGGAGTAATTGTTGTAAAAGGTTTTGGCATCACAAATAGGGAAAATTGCTGGGATGAACATATATGATAAGATTTGACGATCCCAAAACCCCCCAAGTTAATGATGGGCCTTAGATATTAGTAATAGCTTAGTTTGAGTTCAATTGTTAGAACTCGCAGGCTGGAGTTCGCAGAGGCGGATTCTAAGAGAAGATCCCGCAATCAATTGAAGAACTCAAGACGAGAAAGTTAGCTGGTTTGTCAATCACCAACTGAATCTACAAAGGAAATCGAGCCACCGATCAAGTGTTTAGATGAATGTCGATAGAGGACAATCGTGGAAAGGTCCTGGGATTCGAGGAAGTCAACTCATCGTACTTTCGAGTTTGAACAAGCCTCACCAACTCTCATGTACCTCACCAATAAGGAGCCGAATAAGGAGCCAACAACGCCTTACCCGCTTCCGCCATAAAGCCGCTCGTAGCCGGAAAAAGAGGAATTCTCTACAAAGACTCTACTCAACGTTCAAATTATATATGACCGCCTTTTTCTTGCCTTATACGATACGGGGCTGAGACCTTCTCCAATGGATCTATTCACAAATCAAAGACTATATATAGAGAAGGTCTTCATGCAACAGTATCTATAAATGAAGAAGAAGTACCGAGAACCAAAACGAACAAAGCTCAAAACCTTTAGCGAACCTTCAAGCGATATTCAAACGAAGAACTTGCTCATAGATTTTAGATATCTTCTTAGTTCTTCTTTTCTTGAGAATTATCATTCCTTTCTCTATCTAAGCGTGCGTAATGAAAATCAATAGCTTAGAACCTCGAAGGAATTCATATCTTTTTAACTGCTTCTTTCTTGTAAGAACCCCTTCTTAGTTGGAGAAAATCTAACCTTAAACGGTTAAGATATTGTAAAGTCACTACAACTATAAGTAGATATCCTGCTCAATGTACGATTGACCGAGGCCTGCTCAATATTAGCAAATAAGTTAGTATCTCCGCCTTGTGAATGTATCACCGAGGCCTTCTTAGCATGATTAATACAAGAACTCCCGCTTAGTTTAGGACAGGGGACGTAGGATCCCGTGTGTCCAAACCACTTTTAAAAAATTAATGTGTTGATTTAATCAAGGTTGCATTATTATAATTTTCATTCAAAGATCCAACCGAAGTTTAATCAACTTGCATAAAAACGGTCTTTCAACCGAGACGCATATTTTAAAGAGCCTACACTTCCGCACACAACTCTTGTACTCAACCACCGTTCACTCGACATAAGTCAGTAGGACCGTACTCGTAGGGAGAGTCTTCACCCACGCAATCGAGAAAGTATATCTAGCCAACCGACAAAGTCGTGAGCAATCTTCGCCCAAAGCCGACTTTCGTGTTCCGAGTTTGAATTCGCATTTAGGTGTATTCACCCCCTCCCACCCGAACCACGCCTCTCGACCAACACTTCACGCTTAGTGCTTTTCTCCCAACGGCGTATCTCGATCTCTTCCTCGATCTCCTCGGGTGCAAATATTCCCTTGTAGAGTACATGTGACGAGGGAGAGTCCCGAATTCTAGCGCCTTGAGAATATTACTGCATCATTGGGAGAGCGATCTGAATTTCAAAGATATACTTCAGTGCTCCGAGATCATCAAGAGTTCTCCCAAGATACCGTCTGGCTCAGCCTTGCTTAGCTACCGATCGCTAGATATAATAGCTCTTCGACAAAATCAACCTTGATATGCTCCCACATCTAATTAATCTTCCAAGGGATCCACTTGTCACTCCTTTGATAAGTGATGCTTTTATGTTGGTTCCCCGATCCCCGCATCTCGAAAAACTTAGAAGTTGTAGGGACGCTCCTATCTTTCTCATTGATCATCTCGTTTGCTTCTTTCTCAAACATTTGCTCCCGAGGGCCTCAAGATCCGCTAATCTTATCCTCTCTTAGCAAACTCTTGAATTTGGCGGGCCTTGTAAGTCATGTCCAATCATCTTTCGCAGCATCCCATATCTCTTTCATTTCAGCTCCTTTTTTTCTGTGAGAGTTCAATGGAGGGGATAGTCTACTCGCATTCAAATTTCCACTGTATCTTCATCATCGATGGTTCAATGCAGTGACTTAGCACTTGGAAGCTTTTGTGCTCGGGAGATTGAATTTTTCTTTTTGCTTTCGAGTCTTAGATTGAGATCGTCTCGAGCACTACAAATCTTGTCCTTTTAGAACCGGAGATTGGATCTATATACCCTTCTTCTCGGCTTTTACTTGTCCTTCCTCCCCGAGCTTGTAACTTCTTGGCCATCTTCTCATCATAGGCGATTTGTTCGTCAGCATTCGGAATTTCAACTTTCTTTTCGCTTTATGAGGATCGGGAGGGCTAAGGCTTTACCTTGGAAACCGAGCGAACGCTCTTTGACGCTCTTCTAGGAACTCAACTACCTTAATAATTGCCGCCAACCGGGTTCTCCCGACCCTGCCCTTTCTCCTCTCGTCTTACCGGTTCCCGCCTCTTCACCCCAATAAGTGGCCGTAGTTGTTTCCTCCTACTTCCTTCCCCTGGGCATCATCAATCATCCTTGCCAAGGCAAGAACCTTCTCCGTAAGACCGTATACCGAAAGGTTGATTGAAATAACCTTTGCTTCCACATCCCGAACGACATCAATGTACTCATTCCAACGGCGATCATGCTCTCACCGAGCTAGTTGGAGTACTTCAGATTTTGTAGCTTCAAGCCGTGTCGTAGGCTTCAACCATTTCGCAGCTTCTTTCTTAATAATCGTGCCTGCGTTGTGGTGTTCCACGAGTGCTTTAGATACAATCTCGGTGGTCGCCTTATATTACGCTCTTCGACGGCCTTGCCAGGACCTAATCCAATGTAAGGGCCATTTGATTAGACAAAGTATCGGCCTCGAGATCGCAGGATGTGCTAGAACCGAGCATTTAGATCAGTCCCTTCCGAGATTCAAGTGCACAACCGAGGATCTCTTCAAGATCTATAGTAGATTGTCCGATCCTCCGCACTTCAGCCAGCAAGGTCGCTAAGCTTCGTGGTCTAAGTCTCAGAGATCGGCTCCATTTTCGAGTTCATGTCTTGGGCGAGAAGACGATTCTTACGACCCTAGTGCTTAAGGAACAAGTTTATAGACGCCACAAACACGCTTTGATCTCAAGCAGATCGATAACCGGATAGTTTCGGCTTCTCCTCGACGTAGACGCGCCGATATGACGACACCCCCGATGAAGGCGGTGGAGGTGGGCGAGTCATCATTTCGGGGAGATTTTCCCTAGTAGATCCTCCCTAGTCTGCTTTCCCTCGTGTGACTCATCATGATGCGAGTCGATTGAGTCTCCAGCCTCGTGTAGACGGCTTCACCGCGCTTGAAACTCAGATCACGAGTATCGCTCAGGGTGCAGATTGTCCATCGATGCGATATCCGCCGGCTCTCCCTAGCCAATCTCTTCTCTCGCCGCCGTCGCTCCTCCCGCATGGCAAGACAGGAAAGTCCCCGAGGTCAATGGTCTCATCCAAAAGATCCCACTCTATAAATACACACTAAGTCGTCCATAATATAGTTTCATATGAGATTTTCAAATTCTCGCAAGAAACTAGAAATTATTCTCGAGAATTATTTTCACATCTTCCCGTCATCATATAGTCATGAAAATTTAGGAACGACTTCCTCCGTATGTCTATTATACTATTAATTTTATATATTTTTACGTAAATGAAAAATATTTGTTAAAAATTGTTATTTGTAACAGCCGCCACTTTTGACAAAGATGTTCATGAGCTTGATAGGAAAATTGTTTTCATGAAGTAACTTGATTGACATGCATTTAATGCGCCGAAGAGTTCAGCATACTTAGCATAGAATGTCGCGTATTAAATGTAAACCGTTATATTAAATGATATTTTCTAAGGCATTGAATACGAGTCAATCCGAATCATTAATGCATAAAATATGATATCGGCTACCGAGTAGAGATATGCAAACCCGTCACCGAACATTGTAGTCACCGATACCACATGTAGATGGTTTCGAATCTCCATGTATTGAATGAGTTCCGCATCGAGAGTGAACATTCCCCTGCCGATTGCTCCTCTCCCCGAATCCACTTACCGATTGGAGTCAAGAGGGTCCAAAGCAGACTCAGCTTTACCGAAAGTTCTCTCGAACCGGCTTCAGCCTAGAGGCTTGGTCGAATATCGGCCCTTGATGGTCGGGGTGATGATCTTCTCCATCCCGATATCCTTCTTTTCGACATGATCACGAATGAAGTGGTGTCTCGATGTCCACGTGCTTGCATCTAGTATGATGTACAAGGTTCCCGAGTGATTAGTAATTGCACCGAGCCGTCCGCAGAAGTTCTGGCACTTCATTCCGAATGACGCCATAGTCGCCAGTAGCTGCCGTCTAACCCAAAGGATTGGGGCGCAAAGAACCTCCTCAAAAGGCAGCTATGTATTCACCTTCGCAGAGTTGACGCCTGCAATAATGAACCGACAAGTTTGAGAAGTTGATTTTCTGGCCAATCCTACATCCCGCATAGCCGGGATCTAATAACCAGCTAGTTCAATATTATCATCTCTGGTTGATACCATAAACCCACGCCGTGGTTCCTCTCGAGATAGCGGAGAATCTTCTTTGCTAAGTCCATATAGCTCGCTTAAGATTCGCCCAGAAATCGAGCGTAGATACCTAGAACATAAGTAATGTCGGTCGAGTAGCGCTAGATATAATAATGAACCAATAATAACATGAAATTCATTATGGTCTATCGATACTCCTCTTTATCAAGATCGATTTTCATATTCGTGTTCATCGGGATCTTGATTGGTTTGCTGATGTGCAACCGAATTTCTTGATGAGGTCTCGAGTGGATTTGCCTTGATTGATGAATGTTCCCTTCTCGATTGTTTGACTTGAAAACCAAGGAAATAATTCATGTCTCCTATCATCGACATCTCGAATTTATCCTTCATCATTTTCTCGAACCGCCGACACATGATAACATTCTTTGAGACGAATTTAATGTCATCTACGAGATCCGCACAAGTAATATGTCGTCGTCCGACCGAATGCTAAATAATGTGCGGTCTATTGTGTCCCTTCAAAAACCTTTCTAAAGAAGAAACTCAAACAGGTATCGTACTCAAGCCCCCTGGTGTTGCTTTAACTCATACAGAGCCTTTCGAAGTTTTAAACTTGGTGTCCCCGCCGAAAAAGACGGGGAGGTCGTTCTACATAGACTTCTTCTTTCAAGACGCCGCTCAAGAACGCAGACTTCACATCCATTTGATAAACTCGTAAGCATTGATGTGTCAGCGTAGGCTAGAATAGTCTCGATCGCCTCCAATCTTGCAATGGGAGCCTTTTTGCCACGAGTCTCGCTTGTTCCTTACTATGACGTTGTTTTCATCTCGCTTGTTCTTGAAAACCTATTTAGTTCCGATCACATGTTGATGTCGGGGTCTATCAACAAGCTCCCATACTTCAATTCCCGAACCGATCTCAGCCTCTTCCCGCATAGCTATGATCCAATAAGCATCCTTAAGTGCGTCCTCAACCGGACCGAGGTTCTTCAAGCAGACAAGAAGCGGGAATACAAGGCGCTTCGAATCATCATCCCAACACAAACCGATCTTTTCAACATTATGATTTAACCTCCGATCCCGTAGCCGCTTCCCCGTTGTCCTCGTATTCTCGATTTTGAGTTTCGCTCTCCCGTCTCGCAGCAAACTCATTAAAAATAACACGAGGGCTTTCCTCCACGCATATGGTCCAAGAGTTAAAAACTCGGGCAGTTTTGGCCAATTCGGGAGTATCCTAAGAAGACTCCCCGGTGTGACTTGCTATCAAAAGTCTTTAACTTGTCCTTTCCATTATCATGATAAAGCACCTTAACACCCAAAACTATGGAAATAAGATAAGAAAGGCTTCTTGCCGTTCCATAATTCATACGGTGGCTTCGATGTCGCTTTTTGTCACTAGAGATCTGCTCTCGTGTGAAATATGCAAGTGTCCGTCACTTCGCTGTAATTTGACGGGAGTCCCGAGTCGCCCGAAAGCGTGGTTCTTGCCGCTTTCTTTCGAGTGTTCTATTCTTCCTCTCAAGAATCCCATTTTGTCGAGGCGTGCGAGCAAAGCAGACGCCTCATGCTCTATGCCTTCGCCTTGCGTAACTCTTCCACCATCGAATTCAGAACTCGGCCTTCCGTGTAAACGTATCTTTTGATTTTGGTGTTCTTCTCGACACCGAGCCTTTTCGTAAGCATAGGCAACTCTATTTTAACGCCGACTTGTTGACAATAAATATGACCCATGTGTATCGCGAGTAGTTATCAATGACCACAAAAGCATACTTTTTGCCTCCGATCGTCACCGGAGAGACTCGGACCAAATAAATCCATATGTAGTACCGGAAGGATTCCATCGTGGAAAGCGAAGGAATAGGCGGATTTCGCTTCTTTGTCGCTTTCCCTTCTCACCATGCTTCACACCGAGTGCCTTTGCACAATACTTCATTCGGCAGCTCCTTCGCGCAGCGCTTCTAGCTAGCTTGTTGAGCGTCTTTGAAGTTGAGATGGCCGAGCCTCGTGCGCAGCCACCCCCGCTCGTTATCGTTTTTTACCAGCCAAGCATGCTTCAGTGTTCAACCGAGTTCCAAGCCGCCTACATAGATATTCTTTTTTGCGCAAAGCCGACAACAACTGGTGGTTCACCGGTTCGGGAGTCCCGATCTTCTCAATTGGGCTCGCCGACCTTAGCCTTCGAACGGATTTCTTCCTTTTCTTCCTCGACTTCTGGATCCTCTCCTAACTATAGTATTATAGTAATATAACCCATACCGAGCCGGATGTGGCCAGCCACGGAGGTCCATACTCACCCCCCACTTAACTCGCCGGTTACCCTCGATCGAATCATGCGTGATTTTGAGCCAATCTTCTTGTCGAATGATGATAGCTAGGATGAGGTGCCTTCATCTTCTGTTTGTTCTTTGCTAGGGGGGTTCGGGATATCAAGATTGATAGTCTCCCCTTGAACAAACCTATTAGTCACGGCTTCTTCCGAGCGCATTTAGGGGAAGGCAAAAGGAGGCTCCACGATCGAATCCAACTCCCTCCTTGGCAGGCTGCTTAGGCTCGTTGGCCGGGCTAGCACGTTGCCCTCAAGCTTCTTTTTCAGCTTTCCATGTACCGCTCTCGCCATCGATTTCTCAAGACATCACCACTCTTCTTAAGCATTTCACGCTTCGTCCAAGTCCCGAAATTCTTACTCAAAGATACCTCGCCTCAAGAATCTTCCGAGTAAAGTCATTAGTTCGGAGATTCATTTCTGTTGGAGAACGCCCTTCCAAGCCCGTTGATGGTGTTCATCGATCCGTAAATCTGACGCAGATCTTCAATAGTGTCACCGGCATGAGAGACAGCCTTCTCCAACTTCCGAAGTTCCGGCCACGCTTGTTAGCTTTTTTGATTTTCTCGAGTCCCCCCGACTCAAGCTGGGACGCAGAGCATCCCGAGCTAGTTCCTTCGCGGACTTGCAGCCCCGAACCTCCCGTGATAGGAATCACTCAGGTGGCCGTGGTGGCAGATGGCGCTTTCGGCAACCCAGCTAAGTTGTGAAGTTTCTTCTCCTGGGGGGTGAAAACTTCTATCTTGGGGGATCTTTTTCCTGGCCACCACGCCTCCTCCTTCAGCTCGGGTCCCGAGTTTCGACACTATCAATCATGGGAATGATAGGTCCGTCCTCCAAGCACTTCGTCATGCTATCGTGGAGGGAAGTCGATGTCCCTCCATTCTCGACTCGCCATACTCCGTAGTTCTCTACTGAGAACACGGGCACCATCTCGATCCCCGACATATCAAACATTGAAAATAAAGTGATATTTAATGAAGAATGATATGTAGTGAAAACATTTTTTGGATCCGCTCAAGTAGACCACAGCTTTTTAGAAAACAAGAGTCTTAGAACACTCATGCTCGATACCAATTGTTGGTCCCGAGATTAAACGCTCGTGTGTAGAGGGGGGTGAATACACTCTAAAACAATTTCTCAACTTAAACGCGAATGTATTTTCAGAGGATGTCGATCGAACAAGTTCAAGAGACCAAATATGTTGTTCTCGAATCGCGTGGCGTAGTGGACCGACTTCACCGAGGCCTCGCTAGCCGACTTAGGTTAGAATTCACATCTGTCACCAAGTTCAAGATAGTGCGGAAACGTGTAGCCCAAATTCAAGCTGAGTTAGAAAACATTTTTAAGGAAAACTGCTTCAAGATATTAGTGCAATCGTTAAGCTTTTCCGAAACTCGCTAAATGATTTAGAAATATATTTTCAAGATGAACAAGTAATTAATGCAACAAGAAAAATCACAACACAAGCAATTTGGAAAGTGGTTCCTGGATCCAACAATCCTACGTCCACTATCCCGAAAGATCAAGAGGCTATTTTATTATAATGTTGGTCTTGAGATTTATACTAAGCAAGTCTTAGTTTACAAGATATCATACTTAAGTGTTTGACAAACTCTCCAACTATGAAGGAGTCCTTTATAATAACCCCTCCCACTGAGCTTAGGTTAGAGGGAAGGGAACGAAAGTGGCTTCTAGAGCTTACGAATGATTAAGTATGTGGATTTTGGCTTTCGTATTCACTCGCTGGATACTAGAGGCTTTATGATCCGATTGAGCTTGGTTCCCTATGAGCAAGTATGTCGCAAGCTACCGGAGATTACTCTATGAAGTTCTTGCGAAAGCTTAAGTCAGTTTCTAAGATGCTCGTGAATGCTCTGTGTGTTCTTTTTGTTTTGTTTTGGTGAGCTTCAATTTGAAATCTTCCTCTATTTATGGAGGGTAGGCATGTACGGATAGATCCGTCGAGACGCAATTACCACGCATGTCTCTCTCTTTTTGGGTAGCAAACGACTCTTTCAAAGTATGTTAACAAATAAACACAATTGAATGATTTGAAAGATATTTTCGTGATGAATGTAATCAATCGGAACAAGTAAAAATAAAAGCACAATGTAACAATAACGATTTTTTAAAGTGGTTCGGATCCAATAATCCTACATCCACCGTCCCGAAAAGATCGGGAGGCTATTTGATTATAATTGAAGTTAGTCCCGGTCTGTTTGTGCGCTGACAAACACTCGGTCTTAGTGATTATATCGAGCAAGTCTCGCTATAAGGTATCAAACTAAAGCGTTTCGACAAACTCTCAGTAACTGTGAAGGAGTTCTTAACAAAGCACAGCCTAAATGATGAACTCCTTCGATCTAAGTCGGTGGGATATGGTCTCAATGAAAGTAGGTTGGAGGGAAGGGAATGAGAATGAGTCATCTGTGAGTTGACCTAACGCAAGATATAAACTCGGGTTCGTGTCAATCGCTTGGATACTAGGAGGCCATAAGTCTCGATTTAACTCGGGCTCCTCCGAAAGCAAGAATGTCGCCTTTCGCTGGAATAACTCTTGAAGATCTTGCGAAAGCTTTAAGTTAGCTCCGTAGTTGTCTCGTAATTGCTCGTTCTTAATTTTCAGTGAGTTTCACTCTGAATTCTTCCTCTATTTATAGGGAAAGAGAGGTATGGAAAGGATCCTGCTTGATACTACGTGGTCCATGTCTCTTTGGGTAGCTAACTAGCTCTTTTCAAAGAATGGCGGCGCCTCTCTTTCCCCTACTTGAAAAGTGTTGACCTGTAGCCTTTAATCATGCATAAACCGGCCGCTGCGCCTTCGGTCGAGCCTAAGAAAGTAGGTGAGACAAATGCATTTCAAGGTAGATATGAAGTCGATTTCTTCGTACTCGTATGACTCTAAGTGGATTTCGGACGGTAAGATTACCGATAGTCGAGCATCGTCTCGGCCGTTGCTGAAATCCGATATGTTCAAGCACCATACTCCCCCCAGAGACCGGCCTCTACCGAAGACTCAACTCCCCTGAGTTCAAGGGAATCTGCCCTCGCCCGAGTCCAGCTCTTCTACGACTCTTTCGGGTGATGCCTTCTCTTGTGTACCTAAATGATAGTCTATCAAGAATCAAAGAAAGTAATCAACGCTGAACCACATGCATAAAGGATGTCTACTGGTCCCAAATACTGTGGGAGACACAGACAAACAAATACAACTCAATTGTTCATCAATCAAAGTAGGGTTTTTGGGATCATTCAAATCTATAAGCATTAAGCCATCAATCATCTACCAACATTATTTTAATGATTAAAAGAAATATTTTACTGACATAGTGATATCTGATGTTTTAAGATCAATTTTAATAGTATTTATATACTAATTCAATAATGATTAACACCTCTTAGGTAGTAAGGGATAGAATAAATTACCTATATAAAGGTAAAAGGACTTAAAATAATTATGGATAAATGCATTGTATACCTATTATGATTAGAGATCTTTAGACACCCTTACCGACCCATAATATAGTTTCACATGAGATTTTTGAAATTTTGCCAAGCAAAACTATAAATTGTTCCCACAATTATTTCTTACATTTTCCGTAATCATATAGTCGTGAAAATTTAGGATCGACTCCATAAGTATGTCTAGTATAATCTACTATTTTTGTAGAATTGCACAAACATGATAGTATTTGTTAAAAATTTTTATTTTAACCCGCCCTTTGCCACACCACGTTCACGAGCTTGATAGGAAAATTATTTTTCATGTTTTCTTTATGTTGTTTTCAATCAAGCTGAATTTTAATGGGATAAAATATATGTTAGGTCATTCATGTTAAAAATATAAATTTTTAGGATACGTTTACTGTTTATTTGTTAATTTGTTTTTTGAAAGCATTCTTTTTATTAATGTACATATATATTGAAAATCTAAGATTTCATGTTAACATTAAATAATTTTTTTATTATGTTAAGTTTTACTGTGATGGAATAGGTAATATGTTGTAAATGTTAGAGATCTATATTTTTACAAAGAATATTTTTTTGATTTTGTTCTTTTATTTCATGAGCGCCGAACTACTCATACGCATGAATGAATTGTCAATGGGAATGAGATTAGAGTTTATGTCACTTAAGATTATTACTATGTGAAAATTATTAACAAAATATTAAGTTAATAAGCTAGATTATGTGTAATATACATTGTTTGATTATTATGATCTATTTGTATTTAAGCGTAATTAATAAAATTGTTAGTGTATACACTATATTCCGCGTTTAGTCATTAAGATAAATTTCCATGCATGATCTGCGCCAGACTTAAAGATTGATATACATTATTTTTCATTCACCAAAAGGTTAAGGTGGGGTTTTTCTTTTGTCCTTATTATAAACTATATAATTTTTTTTCATGTGATATTCAAGACATTGTGCAGAGCCTTTGGGCTATTTATGCAAGAGAAACCTTCGGGCTCAGCTTTAAGTACTGGCAATGTCAGAAACCTTCCAAGTTAGCCCTCTGTCAAGATTCACAATGCGTTAAGCCTCCCAAGTTAGTATGTCTAATCTCTCATGTTATTTTATTTATAGTTTATACTCTGGATAATGTTCGACCACCGAGTCGTCGGACTCACCCCACTTATATTTTCACATTTTTAGATCCGGTCCTATGTTAGAGTGCTGAATGTGACGGACACATATGTAAGTGATTCAAATACTCTTTTATCGCATTAAATTAGTCTTATTAAGAAATTTTGCATTTTCTCCATTTTTAAATTCGCGGAAACCAATAGACGGCATGCTTTTTTATTATTTTTTAAAACTTTCGCTGCTTATGATATTTTTTAATGAAAACCTCTTCTATTTAAAGTTGTTCCCTCTAAAAATCTATTTTACTTGAAAGTCAAAAGAAGCGACGTCCCCTTGTAAAATATAT
>CM054805.1:9918009-9968563 GCA_028984105.1 Lavandula angustifolia
CCTTTTCCATCTTGTAGCTCTAGTCTCTTTATTCTCGGCATCAACAAGGTATCGTACATTCCCATCTCTAATTTCTAACACATTTACTTTTTTTTTGGGACAAAGTGTTACGTAAGTGGTTTTATCCTTTTCATTTTTTTTTACGCAGTTGTAGCTCTCAACTTTATAAAGTTTACTTCAAAGACGGGAAGTTGCTGTTTGTTGAAGCGGCTCAGAAAGAAAGAAAAGACGGCATCTCGACAGTTCGGGTTCAAGGGAAGCGAGGGGACCCGGCCACGCGGAAAAAAGAACAGGAGCGAATTTGACCTATTGTCCACTTCTAATAAACGTAGATTGACAGAGACGAACGGCCGGCGAGTGGTTAGTGGTCAAACTTCCGCCTTCATGCGGCTCAGATCCAGACTTAAATCGTGAAGACTTAAATTTATACTAAATGTATATCTTTTTTAATTTTATATTGAATCTCATTTTCCTTTTGACCTAATATATTAGTTTAATTTTGGGTTTTTGCTTCTTAATGTTTATCGAATGCATGAATATGTTATAATGGGAAAGATATAGAGGAAGATATGGAGATTGTTCAAGGATTAAGAGAAGATACTATCGAAAGAGAGATTTTGTATACTAGTACTAGTTTAAGGAGTTTAATAATTAATTTTTGATTCATTTTACTTTCTTTTATTTACATAAATTAATGTAATGGTTACTTTTTGTAATTGTATAATTTTTTTGTTTATTAAATAAATATTATATGAATAAACATAAACAATTTGTGATATTAGGGGAATGCTTAAAATTTTATTAATTTTATCATACTAGTTTGCTATCGACTAAAATTGATTACATAACAATAAAATTATAGAAAATACAATTCTTATGGTGAAGAAAGCGTCCTTGCAAGTTGTTAATAAATTTTGGCGAGGAGATCAACATTTAACTTGAGAAAAATTACCTCGTCAAATTAATTTATTTATTTTAAATATAATTAAATTTGTGATAAATTGAAATATATTTAATGAGGAAACTATTTATTTGCGAGAAGGGATATATTGGACTTTTAACATTAAAGGGAAAAAATTGAAAAAGGTATTTTAGTATTTTCACATATCATACGTTAGTGACAACGATTCGAAATGTAAGAAGTATTGTAAATTTTACGACATTAACACAAAATTTTGCAACAAATGTGATTGTTTACGCAAAATATGCGGCATTTGAATTATGATGCTACAAGAGTCGTGAAATTTTGCGTCACATTATTTCAATGTCGAGAACACTTCTTTGTTACAAATTATATTGCATCGTTTCAACTAATGTCCACGTAAAGTGTAGCAAATTAACATGCATCGCTAAAACTAATGAGTAGTGTGTAGCGAATAGTATGCGACAATTAATTAAGTGAAGCATAAAAATGCTTAGTATATGTTGCGTCACTATAGAAAAAATAATGTCATGAAATTTACATCATCACTTTTTGCGACATAACTTGACATGGCCTTGAGAAAATGTCGCAAATTAGCTTTGCGACATAAAAAGATTTGCGACATTTTTAACATGTCGAAAAATGTATATTTCTTTGCTAGTGTATTTTGCGGCTTTTGGTGGGTGATTTGGGATGTGACAAGGATCTAGGTAGCGATTCAGTATTTTAAGGCTTAAAAGGCGCGTTTTTAGGCAAGGAGGACGAAAATACTTGGAGGTAAAGGAAGCAAAGAAGTTAAGGGAAGATTTAGAGTTGTTTCTATTAAGAAAAGATTTGTTTCTAAGGAGATGAAACTACAGCCTACGAGATTGGAGCGCGACCATATAAAAGGAAAAGGGAGGAACGAAAATCCCATCTCTTATTTTTTATCTTTTCGTTTCATCTTTCACGCGGCAACAGGGAGTTCATCGTGGAATCGCGCATCATCTTTTTAATCTAGATTTGGGAGAAACAAACACTTTTACTTTTCGTTGGAGACTGAGTAAAGCTTATTACTTTCGCTTTAGAGATTTGGATTCTACTTTTGGTATTTTAATCATTTAGCAAGACTTTATTTTATTTCGTGTGTTTAATTTTCTTCTCGCATGTTATTTACGTGTTTAAGCATGTTTTACTTTCTACCTAATTTAATTGTCCTTTGTCCGGTCGGAGACTAATATGCTAATTTTCAAGGGGGCTATACGTGATATGAGCGCCCTTTAATAATTAATCATTTGAAATTTTGAATTATTCTTGGTTAATTAATCAGAGGTAAGTTAATCTAGGTTGATCGCCTAAGTTAGTTTAATTCGTAGCTAATTTAGTACTTTACATCAGTAGGATTATTGTTGGGTGATGATTCACGAATCCTCGGCCTTTATTTCACTCGATGGAAAATGATTCGGTCTTAGACGCTTGATCTTAAGCTCGGTAGCCTTGTGCTCTGTACTTGTCGGAAGATTTGAAGATCCCAGAAACCACTATCCGAATGAGTGAACCCGTTCCCTTGTATCTGTTTTTGTCTCGAGGTTTGGACTCGGTAGACACTCTGCTCGGTCAAGGCGCTCGGTAGCTTATTTGCACTCGGCACCGGTCACGAGGGAGACTTCACGGTGATCTTGGACTTTGCGGAAGCTTGATATGCGAGAAGTCGATTGAGCCCGAACTCGGCAGGGGTAGTTCCACTGAACTCCAGAGAGCTGATCTTGATAGAACTTATCTCGGTGATCCATCTGCGAATACGAGGTCGGACTTCCGACAACGCGAGATAGTCTTCGGGAGAATTTGTCGAGAATCTTTTTGAACAATCGGCATTGTCGTATGACGAGAAGAGAGAAGTCGGCTTGAGTGCATCTCGAAGTCTGTCTTTGTCTCAACCGCTCCATCCGCCTCGGCGAATGACAAGCATACACATGTCTTCTCACTGCTAAAGCTGCGATCGACCTTTTACCTAAAAAAGGTGGGAAAGTGCAACATTACCCTACTATGAAAAAAGCTCGTTTGCTACCCAAAAAGAGAGAGAGAAGAAGAAGATGCGTCTCCAGCGGATCCTATTTCAATCTACTTGCTCTATAAATAGAGGATCATTCAAGATTTGAAAAAGCACAGAGAACACGAGAGAGAGCGCGAAAAGAGCGAATTCCGAAGAACAAAGTCTTAGCAAGAACTTGAAGAACAAATCTCCGTGAAAGACTACATTCTAGCTCATAGGGAATCGAAGCTATCAAAGAGCGTATAAAGCCTACAGTATCCGAATCGACGTTACGAACTCAAAGCTTACATTCAGGGTGTTCGTCGATCTAGAAGCTACTCTCGTATTCCCTATCCCTCTAACCACTAGCTCAACTCGTTCTTATCTATAGCTTAGACGCAGGAGTTCACATTTGAGCCAAGATCACTTGTGTATAAGGACTCCTTCCTTTATTGGAGAAGTTTATCGAAACACTTTAAGTTTGATAGTGTTGTAAGCGGAGACTTGGATCGGTATAAAAACCAAGGAACGCGACTTTGCCCGGTGTACCGGCGGCGAGCTAACTTTCGAGGATAATAAATAGCCTCGATCATTCGGGCCGGTGGACGTAGGATTTGGCGATATCAGAACCACTTTAAAAAAATCCCTGTGTCTCTTACGCTTTCTTAAGCTGTTGCATTGATTTTACTATTACATGTTGAACATCATATTTAAAATCAATCAAGCTTGTCTCGGCATATCTTGAACTTTTAATCTCTTGGCCCGAGGCCTAAAGCGTTTTCTCACAAAAGCGATTTGGGCCTACACTATGTCGCATGTGGCCGAACTCTTACGTGAATGCGGAAGTCGGCCTAGTCGGTTAAGCGAGATCTCGGGCTGGTCGATACTCTTAGCTTTAACTCGATTGAACGGTTATGCAGTACCTTGCTGACCATTTGATCGGAAGCCACGTACCTGAATAGGGCACATTGGAGTTCGAAGTTGAGAAATCGGATCGGGTGTATTCACCCCCCCTCTACACTGACCAGTACACTCGTACCAACAATTGGTATCGGAAGCGGGGAGTTCTTTAAGACTCTTGTCACTTTGAGGCGGAGTCCATTGAGCGGATCAGGAGGAAGCGTTGTCGCTGCGTATCACTCCACATTCGTATCTATATTCTTCATGGCTGATATGTCGGGTATAAGGATGGTACCCGTGTTCTCGGTGGAGAATTATGGAGTATGGCGAGTCGAGAATGGAAGCACGGCGTCCCTCCATGACGATATGGTGAAGTGCTTGAAGATGGACTATCGTTCCGTGATCGATAGTGTCGTAACTCGGAGACCAAGCTCGAGGAGGAGGAATGGTGGCCAGGAAGAAGATTCCCAAAGACGAAGTCTCTTCACTCACGAGGAGAAGAAGCTTCACAACTTAGACCATGTTGCCGGAAACGGCTATGCGGCCACCACTTAGTGATTCTTATCTTGGCGGGGTTCGGAAAGCAAGGAGCGCAAAGAACTGCAGGACGCTTTAGCGCTGCTTGGAGTCGAGGGACTCGAGGAAGATTAAAGTGAATAAACTAGCACTAGAACTCCAAAAGTTTGGAAAGCTTGTCTCTCCATACCCAGGTGACAAAATCGAAGATACGAGCGTCAGTTACCAATCGATGAACTCTATCGATGGGGGGTGGGAAAGGCGTTCGGCAGGTAGAGATGAATGCGAAGATTGAGAGGCGGCTACAGGACGGACATTTGGACACCTTTTGCCACTCATTGCGACATTCGACTTAGATGTTGTGTCTCCGACCCATATCTTTTGAGTACGGGGGGAGAGGAGTTTGAGTTCGACGGACCTCGAAAGAAAGCGGTGAGGCGACGCGAAAATCGACCATGCTTTCAAAGCATCGGTCGGCCCGGCATCTCCGGCGACGAGCAAAGCGACGAGTAAGGCGAGCGCTTCACTCGATGATCTACAAGAAGGAAGTCTCGCTCGAAGTATGCGGTTGCTCGGCTGTAAAGTATCGGAAGGAGAAGGAAGCGACGCGGAAAAGTGACTAAAGCACATCCGGGAAACGAAGGTAAGTTAAATTATATGTCGAAACACACTCGACTCACGATCTTACGAATACGAGAAAGAAAGATGACTCGAGAACCATCAAAGAATAGCGAAAGCAAAGAAAGAAAGAGTCAGTAGCACTTGCTCATTGCAAGAAGCCGGGACATTATCCAATACGAGTGTCACGAGCTCGGTAAGTCTTGCGAACCGCGCGGCACGTAAGAGCGAGAGAGAAATTCGCCCCGGAAAAGACAATCTTACATAGGTGGCGAAATCTCGGGCGACTCGAAGAAGTCGACTCCTTTATGGATTCATCGGCGATGAAGCGGCCTTCATGGCCTTAGAGCGTGGAGCGAGATGAATCGGTGAAAAGTGCGTGATGGCGGGCGAAGAGGATGAGGTAAATTCTCATGGACAACTTAACTCCTCTTCACACCTTGCACACACGACACTATTTCAGGTGTGGATGAGAATTTGGACGTCGCGACCGCATACGAAGAAGCGGCGAACAAATTCGAGATGAGTGCTGCGGCTCCAGCAAGACTCTTCGGGAGTTGGATACCACGAAAGTAGAGAATCGGGAGACTTTCTCGGGAAAGTCGAGGTTGCTCCTGAGGCCGAAGGACTTGTGTTGAGACTCGAGGAGGGAGATAAACTCTCACGATGGCCAAGTCTCGGCATCAAGAAGATCGGATTCGAGTTTTGACAATGACTTGACTCGAGAAGATCTTGCGAAGTGAGTCTGGAACGCGAGAAATGTCGGGACTTCGGTCGAGCTTGACCGGCTGAAGAAGAGTGATGATATGCGGAGGAACGATGGTGAGAGGTACAAGGTGCTGAGAAGAAATTAGAGGCTATGCTAGCAAGCAATAAGCGCAACGGCTTGCTGAGGAAGGACTTGGATTGAGCCGGGGAGCTTCCTCATGCGCAGTACACTCGGAAGTGCGGCTGGCGATAGGTTTGTTCAAGGGGAGACTATGAACGCCAAGCATCTCTTGAACCCCCAGCAAAGACAAACAGGAGAAGATGAAAGCGCCTCATCCCGCCATCGGCATTCGACAAGAAGATCGGTGCCGAGAAACCCCAGGTTCGATCGAGGGGAACAGTGAGCTCAAAATTGGCGGTCGGTATGGACCTCCAAAGGCGACACATCCGGCTCGGTATGGGTCATATTACTATGAACCTATTGTCGAAAGAGGCTCCCGAAGGTCGAGAAGAAAAAAGAAAGCCCAGAAGGCTAAGGTCGGCGGTCCGCGGCTCGAGAAGATTAGGACTCCTGAACCCGGGGAAGCCTCGAAGTCACCTATGCGGTCCGGTGGTGAGATATGTGTTAACTTTCCAGTGGAAAGAAGATGTACGAAACCACCGGGGTTGTTAGGCAATTTGGGTTATGAAAACTAACATCTAAGGACCCCAAAATCCAAAAATAAAGGGTACTGAATATAATTACATTTTGCGGGTGCGCGAGAGACCCGTGGTATGTGGACGGCGGATGCTCAAGACATATGACATACCAAAGGAGTCTCTTGAAGAATTATATTGCGAAGATGGACCCCGAGGTGAGTTTGGAGATAATGCAGAAAGGCTGCTTGCGAGAGGATACGGCACACTCGGCGTAGGAGGCCCAAAGTTCAGAGTATCCTATGTTGAAGGACTTGACATAATCTTCTCTCTGTTAGTCAATTTTGTGATAACTTCGAATAGAGTGATTTTTTGTATTTGGTTTTACGTGATGTTATTGATAAATCTACGGGAAACTTGGTGTTATCGAGGTTGTAGAGAACATATACGTGGGTGGCGGAACTGGTGAACACGAAGCTTATTCTTTGGCGAAGAATGAAAACGAGCGGGGTGGCTATGGCGTAGAAACTCGGTCGTCTCAACTTTAAGCGCTCGACAAAGCTAGCGAGAAACATTCTAGCAAGGGGGGCGCCGAATGAAGTATTCGGCAAAGACGCTCGGTGTGAAGCATGTACGAAGGGAAAGCAAACAAGGAATCAAAATCCTCCGAGTTCCATCGCCTTCCCACGAGATGGAATCCTTCGGTACTACATATGGATTTGTTCGGTCCGGTCTCCCGGTGACGATCGGAGGGCGAGAAAATATGCATTAGTGGTCATAGATGACTACTCGCTACACGTGGGTCATATTCATTGCCAACAAGTATGACGTCAGCGAGTTACCAACGCCGAAAAAGCTCGAGTGTCGAGAAGAACACCAAGATCGAGAAAAATACGTTCGGACGGAGGCTGAGTTCCTTAATTCCATGGTAGAGGAGTTACTGCAAGCGAAGGAATAGAAAGCATGAGACTTGGTTGCACGCACACCTCGGCGGGAATGGAGTTGGCTTTGAACGAAGAAACGAGAACTCCAAAGAGGCGGCTAGGACTACACTCGCGGGACTCGGGACTCCCGACGGAGTGCAGGCGAAAGCTGGTAAATCTTTGCATGTTACACTCAGAGCCGGTCTTTGCGGCAAAGCGACGTAAGAGAACACCGTATGAACTATGGAACGGCGGGAAGCCTTCTCCATCTTATTTCCATATCTTTGGTTGTTCATGCTTTATCCACGATAATGGGAAAGATCGGTAGAAGACTTTTGATAGCAAGTCGGATCGAGTGTTCTTAGGATACTCTCGGGTCGGCAAAGCTTTCAGTATTCAACTATCGGACCACTTTGCGTGGATGAAAGCCCACCGTGTTGTGTTTAACGAGTTTGCTGCGAAGACGGGAGCGATAACTTCCCAGAGTCAGAATGCGAGGACATCGGTAGACGAGCTACGAGGATCTAAGCGTAAAGGGACAAATGCTGAAAGATCCGGCTATGTTGGGATGATGATTCGGACGAAGAAGCGAAGACAAATCTGCGAATCTCGGCGGCGAGCAAGTAGGCTGAGCGAGATTGATTCTCCAGAGCAGATCAATCCCGAGGTAACTCGTGTCGATGAGGAAAGCCGTAGAGGTAGCGAGACCCTTGCGAGAATAACAACTCGGGGGAACATCTAGTAATGTTCTGAGTTGAATGCCCCCAGATACGGTGACTCGGTAGATCATACTCTTATCCTTTGAAATTCTTCGATCTCGAGAATAGTACAAGCGAAATGCCTAACTCACTTTCTACTATGCGTGTTGAACAAATTTCGGATGAAAGCTGAAACATCGTAGATCGTGGTGGATGCTCACACTCCCAATTTGATCATTGGAGATCCTTGACTAATGTCAGAGACAAGATCCATGTGCATCGAGGAGAAAGAACATTATTTTCCTGCTTCTTGTCTGCTTGAAGAGCCCCGAGAATATTGAGGATGCACTTAAAGATCTTGGCCCGGATTATTACTATGCGGGAAGAGGCTGAATCGGTTCACGAGAAAGCTTGAAGTATGGGAGCTTGCGAGACGGACCCCGGCATCAACATGTCATTGGAACCAAATGGGTCTTCAAGAACAAGCGAAGATGAAAACAACATTATAGTCGAGGGAACAAAGCGAGGCTCGTGGCTAAAGGCTACTATCAAGCCAGGGAATAGATTTCGATGAAACATTTGCTCCGGTTGCAAGATTGGAGGCCGTAAGACTATTCCTTGCCTACCATGACACGTCAAAGATTCGAGTACATCAAATGGATGTGAAGTCTGCGTTCACGAGCAGGCGTCTTTGAAAAGAAGAAGTCTATGTGGAACAACGCCCGACTTTTGGCCTGAGGGACATCAAGTATATAAACTCGAGAAAGGCTCCATGCGGGTTAAAACAAGCACCCGGGGCTTGAGTACGATACCACTGTCGAGTTTCTTCTTGAAAGGTTTTCGGAGAAGAGCACGATAGATCGCACGTTGTTCGGCATTAGTTGGAAGACGACCTATTACACGTGCGGATCTATGTGGATGACATTATCTTCGGTTAGAAGAATGTCGTTATGTGTCGGCAATTGAAAGAATGATGAAGGACAAGTTCGAGATGTCGATGATGGGAGAAATGAACTACTTCCTTGGTTTTCAAGTCAGATCAATCCGAAAGAGAGCGTTCATCAACCAAGGCAAATACACTCGAGACCTCGTCAAAAGATTGGTGCCTGCGTCAAGCCAAGCCCATCAAGATCCCGATGAACACGAATATGAAGATAGATCTTGATAAAGAGGGAGTATCGAGTAGACAGGCGAATACGGTGTCCTATAATTGGTTCTTTATTATATTTAACGGCTACCCGCCACGACACAACTTACGGTTTGTAGGTTATGCATGCTCGATTTGGGGGCGAATCCCAAGCGAGCCGTATGGACTCGGCCGAGAAGATTCTCAGCTATCTCAGGAACACGGCGTGGGTTTATGGTATCCGGTGATGATAATATTGAACTAGCGGCTATTCCCGATGTCGACTATGCGGGATGTAGAATTGGCGAAAATCAACTTCGAGGAACATGTCGGTTCCTTGGCGGCAAGGCGATCTCATGGTTCTCAAAGAAAGCGGCACTCGGTAGCTACGTCGACTCTTGAAGGTGAATACATAGGCTGCTTCCCGGAAGTTGTTGCGCCCAAATCCTTTGGTTGAGACGGCAGTGAGAGAGCTATGGCGTCATTCGAGAATGAAGTGCCGATCTTACTGCGATAGTACCGGTGTCGTTGCGATCACTCGGAATCATGTACTACACACGAGATGCAAGCACGTGGACATCGAGACATCACTTCATTCGTGACCATGTCGAAAAGAAGGATATCGGGATGGAAAAGATCCGCCGACAAACGAAGGGCGATATGCGACCGAACCTCTGGCCCGAATCGGATTCGAAGAGAACTTTCGGTAGAGCTGGATGCGTTGGACCCTACGGCCCCGGTCGATAAGAGGTTTCGGGGAGAGAGACATTTCGGTAAAGGGGGAATGTTCACTCTCGATGCTGGAATGTATTCGGTGCGTAGAGGTTCGAAACCATCTCCACGAGGTATCGGTGACTACTATGTTGGTGACGAGGTTTGCGTATCTCTACTCGGTAGTAACTTGTATTTGAGAACTTTGCATTTATGTCGAAGATTCGGCATGATATTTAATATCTTTTGGTTTGTCTTTATTATTAACGAATTTCATTTATTGCACGACATTCCCATCCCATAAGTTTCTTGAACTCTGCGTGCGTTTAATGCGTGTCTTTTCGCGATTACTACTTAGGTTATTTTACAAGCTTGTCTTTTGACTTAGGCGGCTTATGCGATCATTGCACTATTATATAACGTCTAATCTTGGACGTCCTTTCTAAAAGCGGTTTTAAACTTAGCCTTTTGATCAAATAAGCTGTTACATCTTCTCGTTAGATATATATATTTGATCATATCCCAGAAGCGCCCGTTAGCATCACAAATCTTTCAAGTCAGAAATCGAAGCGTCTTTTAGAGCGAATCTCATCCAGTATTTCGCATTATATCCTTCTAAAGCATTAGATTTCTCAACTGGTATGCATATTTGAAGCTGTTACGATAGCTTATTTTATTATTCGGAGAATCGATATATATATATATATATATATATATATATATATATATATATATATATATATATATATGTTCTATCCAAGAATCGGTCTTGATAAATTTCTTGTAATAGTTACGATGGCTGGTATCTTTGTAACAGGTCTGACAAGATAGAGGAGATCTCGGCAAAGGCGGTATGCAGTGCCCGAACCCGGTCGTGGGTTCGATGCTTGCGAGCTCGAATACATGGAGGAAGTATTCACGTTCCTCAGGCGTACGGACTAGAAGAGTTCCTATCGAGGAAGCCTACTTTCTTCCTTCCTCGACAAGTGGCGAGGCTGTCTCACGAACTCCGCCTCAGTCGAAAGGCGATATTATGGCAAGTTTATTTATTCCGCGCGATTGGCGACGCCTCGAAGATTCTAAAGCGGAGATGTCGATAAAGCAAGCCACACGAAGAAAAGCTTCAATCTTCCCGTCAGAAGGTATCGGCCACGATAGGCTACAACGGCGATTCGGTAGATGAATCACGGCGGTGATACGTGGCAAGAGCTACCTTCGATTTGCCTTCCGAAGAAGCACGATACTCACCCGATGCGAGGCGTTGCTTTATATCGTCACGCACCTGGCGACGAGCCGGCTGGATCGTTCGTCGGAGTCTCGCGACCTAAGATCCACTTTGATGATGGCCATATATGGTTGCGCAAGGTCAACTAGGTGAGTTCTTCATTCGGGAGTTCATGATCAGCGGCTAAATTTGGCAAGCCCGTGCGCACGGCGGCGCGAAAGAAGCTACTCTGCGGGCTCAGCGCTCGTTGATGATTGAAGACTACGTGGCTACGGCCGAATCACATATGCCGCCAAGGAGTACTTGATATCGAAGATTCGGTTTCATAACCGAGCTGCGGCCCTTCATCAAATCGGGTCGGAGTCCTTCGGCGGGCGAATCTTAGAAGGCTACTCCGAGAAGAGTAGAACGCCTCCGGCAAAAACTCCGAAGGCACGGCTAACAAGCGAAGAAAGCCGTCGAGGTGCTGCCCGAACTAAGGCCCCTTTGAACGGGCCGCTCGGCGGACTACTCGGCGGAGTGATAGATGAGTCGGGAGTCTTACGAGAAGACTCAATCGGTGGAAGATCGTCTCAGCTGAAGCATCCGAAAGAGATGGAACAAGAGGAGGCTACGAAGCTCAAAGTGAAGAAGTTCGGCGCCTTGGCCCGGCCCCTCGCAGTTCCTCCTCCGCTCGGCCGGTGCGGCACTGCTTGAGACTCGGAGCGTCTCCACGATTGGCGAATCAGGAGACGGCGTGCGAAGAAGAAAGCAATCGGGATGGAAGCTTGGTGATTATATCAGAGCATCTGAGAGATTCTTCAGCTGGTTCCGGAGCTTTTAGCGGCTACTCGAGACTTGTTGCTCATCGCCCGAGTCGGCAAGGCTCCCACATGTTCTTTGCGACATCGGGGAGTGGCCTCGTCTACTACGCCTAGTCCTCCGCTACTCCATCGGCATCGCATGAAGAGGAAGTGAGGCGAGAGAGGAGATAGGCTATTCGAGCACAAAGACCTCGGCTCAATGGACAATCGAGGGCTGCGATGCGGCCGCGATTCATGATCGGCGGCTCGCCTCGGCCCGGCACCCTCGAGATGGGTCGGACCGTGGCGACCCGCCGGTGATTCGGGCCACAGAAAGCGATGAGGGAACTCCCGGGACAAGGATACACAAATTCTTGAAGAACCTCGGCGTCCACTCGGTATCCTTGGTTACGAGAAGTCGGCAGGCAGTACCTCATCAACGAGCACACTCGGCTCTGAGAAATCGGATTTAGAGGTAGCGCCCGGCCCGCATCGTCGGCCGCTCCAGTACGTGGCGAAGGCTCTACAAAGCCGAGGCACTCGGAGCCGTGCCCTCGCAGAGCGGTCCACGAGCTTGGAAGAGAGGCTGCTAAAGCCGCACTCTTGCGAGCCGGTGAAATCCTCAATGTCCCAATCGGCGCCCACGATGTCTACGAAATTGTCACTCAAGCATTGGCTCGGCGGCAGACCAACTTTGAATCTCGGCTCGGGATCTTTCGGGAGAGCCAAGCCAAACTACTTCAAGATTTTCGGGCTTCTAAGCTGGCTCATCTGCGGCTATTCTTGAACAAGCCCGGAGCGGCTTGAGATCGAGATTAGACAACATTCGGTTGGTCTGGAGGATAAGATCGGCGAGAAGGTGAAAGACTTCAAGGGAAGCGGTGACCTCTCTCCTAGCGGTACAAGGCGGACCTTACCATGGAGAGGAGCGAGTTGCATGAGGCTCGACTAAGCTCCACCATCGTCTTGATGGTACATCGACCTCCTACAAAGTGCGAAGAAGTCACTCCTAGTCCCTACCCGGTGCTCATTGATGATGCCGAAAAGGGGAAGGTGAAGGAAAAAGGGAAGGAAAGAGAAGCGAAGAAAGAGAAGGAAGAAGAGTGCGAGAAGTGACCTCCACCAAAAGTCCAAAATTGAAGGGGGAAGCTACTTGAAGTCATCCCGGACTCGAGACTCGGACTCGAAGGGTGAGGCCCGGGTGTCCCAGTGCGAGCACGCAGTGCGGCCGCCCAGTAGCTCGGGATCCCGGGCTACTTATGCAGCCCAGACTCCCATTGATATCATCAAGGAGGTTGCGAGTATCTTTGAGCAGGAAGAGGACTCGAGAGGACTCGAGATGATGATGAAGAGTCCCTCTACCTCCACTGTTCAAGGCAAGGTAAGAAAATTAGAAACTCCCGACCCCTCCGGCAAAGAAACCCCGAGAGATACATCTCGGGTGAGGGAGGAGGCTCGGTTGCATGATGAGAAGGTCGCAAGGGAGATCGCCGATCTTGAAGGCGCTTGACAAACCCAGAAGTCCAGCCCGCTTAAAGGAAAGACTAAGGCGCCGGCACGCGGTGGAAAAAAGAAGGCGCCCGCTAGATTGCCTCCCGAGAAAACTTAGAATTGAAGATGATGAAGATAGGGAGAGGCAGCGGCAAAAGGCTGTGGCGGCAAGGTACATCCGAAACTAAATCCGGTACCTCTGCGACTCACGAACAAGCTCCTCGAAGCCCCGAGAGCAAGATGCGAAATTGAAGAAATCTTCGCTCGAGATGGATAGATATCTCTACGAGAGGAGGAAGCTAGGCGGATAGAGTTCGCCGGGCGGAAGGATACATTTGGCGGGACCTTGAGGCACTCGGGAAGCGTGCGGAACAAGGAGCGGGCGAGAGTTTCTTCGAGGCGACATTCCTTATCGATACGAGAAGGTTCGGGGAAACGAAGCGATGCGAAAACACATAGATGGCCGAGATCGGACGAATGGATGCCTATTCGGTTCAATCGAGAGATGGGAATCGGCCGAGATAGAGTTTATCAAGAAAATTATTTACGGCGATTACGGCACAGAAATATCCAAGGGCGTGCCTATGTCGAGTGGATGACCATTCGCGGGCGATCTTTACCCGTATATGCACAAAGCGATGGCTGAAGGGGTAGTAGTAAGCGTTCACGAAGCAAGGATCATTCCTCCACCCGAGGAGCAAGGCGACTCGGTATATCTCGGAATGATTGAACAAGAAGTGAAGAATCTTTGCGTTGAGCGAGTGCAGAACAAGATGAACCGGCCCAGACTTTGCCGAATACACGAGGGCGAGGAAGAACACGTTAGAATGTATGGAGTCCCCTTGCCTGAAGATAAATCCCAAGGTTTCATGAATAGGATTCGGCGGTTTAAGGGTTCTCCTTCTTAGTTCTCTTCTTAGCTTAGCAAGATTTGTAATGTCTTGAGCCCATTTATCATATATATACAAATCTTCTTTTGGCTCGACAACTACTTGTTGTCTAAATAGCCGTGTTTGCTTTATGCTTTAACACTCGGAATCTTGAAGTGATTCTTGACACACACACACTTTGTTTATTTACTTGTTAGTTTTTGCTCGGTTAGATCTCGATAGACTAGACTTTCGTAGAGTTATTATTTCTCTTAGGGAAATTGTTGCATGGGGAAATTATTGTAAAGGGGAAATTGTTACGCCTTTGTCTCCCTCGGATAGTCTAGCACTTACCGGACAACTCACTGATCTACTTGTAATATTTGTAAGGAGCTACACGTTTACGAGTAAGTTAGTGTTTAGCATAGTTGATAGGACATAGATGATAGGTTTTGGCATCATCAAATAGGGGGGAAATTGTTGGGTGATGATTCCATCCTCAGCCTTTGTTTCACTCGGTGGGAAATGATTCGGTCTTAGACAGCGATCTTAAGCTCGGTAGCTTTGTGCTTTCTGTACTTGTCCAAAGATTTGAAGATCCCGAAACCACTATCCGAATGATGAACCGTTTCCCTTGTATCGCATTTTGTCTACGAGGTTTCGGACTCGGTAGACACTCCTGCTTTCTGGTCAAGGCGCTCGGTAGCTTATTTACCTCGGCACCGGTGCGAGAAGGCTCGGTGATCTTGGACTTTGCGGGAGAGCGAGTATGCGAGAGGAGTTAGTTGGCCCGAACTTCCGGCGGGGAGTAGTTAGCGAACTCGGGGCGATCTTGATAGACTTATCTCGAGAAGTCTATCTGCGAATACGAGGGTCGGATTCGGCAACGGCGGATAGTCTTCGGGGGCTATCGGTCGAGAATCTTTTGAAAGACAATCGGCATTGTCGTATGCGAGGAAGAGAGAAGTCGGCTTCGATGCATCTCGAAGTACTGTCTTTGTCTCAACCACTCCATCCGCCTCGACGAATGACAAGCATACACGTGTCTTCTAACTTTGCTAAAGTTGCGGTCAACCTTTTACCTAAAAAGGTGGGAAAGTACCTACATTAGCTACACCCAAAAGAGCCGTTTGCTACCAAAAGAGAGAGGAGAAGAAGATCGTCTCCAACGGATCTATTTCAATCTGCTCTATAAATAGAGGATCATTCAAGATTTGAAAAGCGCCGAGAACACGAGAGGCGCGAAAAGAGCGAATTCCAAAGAACAAAGTCTTAGCAAGAACTTGAAGAACAATCTCCGGTGAAAGACTACATTCTAGCTCATAGGGAATCAAGCTATACTGAGCATATAAAGCCTCTAGTATCCAAATCGACGTTACACGAACTTCAAAGCTTACCTTCGGGTTGTTCGTCGATCTAGAAGCTACTCTCATATTCCCTATCCCTCTAACCCTAAGCTCAGCCGTTCTTATCTATAGCTTAGGCGAAGGAGTTCACATTTGAACCCGATCACTTATTGTATAAGGACTCCTTCAGCTATTGGAGAAGTTTGTCGAACACTTTAAGTTTGATAGTGTTGTAAGCGAGTATAAAAACCAAGGCGTGGCTTTGCCCGATGTGCAAGGCGGCGAGACTAACTCGAGGATAATAAATAGCCTCGATCATTCGGGACGGTGGACGTAGGATTTGAGCGATATCAGAACCACTTTAAAAATCCTGTGTCTCTTCTTGCTTTCTTAAGCGTTGCGTTGATTTTACTATTCATCTTGAACATCATATTTAAAATCAATCAAGCTGTCTCGGCTATGCGAACTTTTAATCTACGGCCCGAGACTTAAAGCGTTTTCTCACAAAAAGCGATTTGGGCCTACACTATTCAGCCCTTGAACTCTTCTTGTAGATATTGAATTCGACCTAGTCGGTTAGCGAGATCTCGGGTGAGTCGGTACTCTTAACCTTTAACTCGATTGAGAACGGTTATGCAGTCTGCTTAGGCCCATTTGATCAGACACCATCTGAATAGGGCATTCGAGTTCGAAGTTAGAAATCCCGAATCGGTGTATTCACCCCCCCCTTTACTCCGGCCGTACACTCGGGACCAACTATTATTTATGCTTAATAAGTAGTAGAATTATTCTTGAAAAATTGGATTAATTTGGTAAGAGACTATTAGATTATCACCATACGAGTAGGGTCTAAATTGGGTCCCCTTAGTTCTTAAGGTTGATTAGGTGTTAAATCTATTGATTGCCCACCAATTGTAACTAATTTAGAGAAATAGTCGTTTCAATGTCCACCATGGCGACTCTTGCGACTAGTTAAGGGGGCATAGGAGACGTGTCGGTTTCATTACGACAACTTACAACTAATTGATTTCTATGTATTAATTCGCTTTTAGTTTCGAGGATCGAATTTATGTGTGTGTGAATCATCTTGCTAGACCCGTTTCTTTGCACATTTTTATCGCATATTTATTTTTTTAATTTACTTTCTTGCTTTAGAGAACTCCCAAATTTGCGTAGTCGCTAACCCCCCTAGATTAATAGGAATTTTATGTCAAAAATCTATGTTCCCTATGTTTGATACATGTTTGCTACACTAACTTAAGTTCTAGTATGCGTGCAAGATTTATTTGGTAAAAACAACGAATACTAATGGGTTTTTATACCCCGAAATTTAATTAAATTTTATAAATGTCAATATATATAACTAGCTACCAATATAATAGAAAAATAAAATCATGCTTAAACATATGGAATGATATCCTTTTGATTTATTTCATCTATTCCATGATTGGAACATGGGAGAATACATGTTGGTCGGGAGACGAGTGTCGGGTGTAGGGGGGGTGAATACACTGAGTACAAGTTTTCTCAAACTTGAAGGACGGTGGTGTAGGTTGCAAGCGATGAACGGTGTCAAATAGTAACCTTCGATCGCGGGTCGAGTGACTCGGCCTCGAGTTTGATCTACGACTTTAGTCGGTATAAAAACATCGATCGGAGAGTTAGTGCGGATAAGTGTAGGGCAGATAGACTTCGTCTCGATTTGAAAACGTATTTTCACAAACCAAAATAGTTTTGGCTAGTGCACTTTTAAATACGTTTTATGCAAAGTATGAGTTTGTAAAACGGTTTAAGAACGATGCAATAAAGCGATTAAATGACCTGGCGATTTTTAACGTGGTTCGGATATACAAGATCCTACATTCACGGTCTGCTTTGAGCGAGGAGGTCTTGTTGATTAATACGAGCAAGCCTCAGCAAGGTATGCGTCCATTTGGGCCGAGACCGCTTCTAAGTTATAGTCCTTAGCGACTTTACAAATCAAGCCGAAGTTTGAAGTGGAGGGGATTTTCTCCAACTATGAAGGAGTTCTAACGGTGAAACGGTCACAAAAAGTGAACTCCTTGAAAATTCTAAGCTATGGATATAACGGTGGAGCTTAGATAGAGAAGAGGAGACTAAAGAAACTCACAGAGAGAAGAACTAAGGATTTTCAACTAGGCAAGTTCTTATTTGAATCTTCTTAAATGCGCTAGAGAATTTGAATGCTTGAGCGTGTAATCCCTTTGATATCCCGTGCGTTGAGCTCGGAAAAGCTTCTCTATTTATAGTCGTGACCCGAGGCGTTTGTCAGTTGGAGAAGACGATGCCATGTGTCACAAAGCGTCCGAGGAAAACGGCCGTAAATTTCGAAATAGTGTCGCGAGTAGTTGGTCATTTGCACATGAGGAAGCGGCTTTAGTTGCGGAGCGGGTAAGGCTTAGGCAGCTTCTCATTGGTCGAGGGTTTGTGGTAGGTGAGACTTGTCGGACATCGATCTTCATACGAGTTGACTCTCACTCATCACGTATGATCTTACTCCGACTTTGAATGTCGTTAAATGTCGGAGTCATTTCTGTCGGATACGGTAGATGCAGCGCGATCATAGTGTCTTCTTCGTGCGAGTCGGTGATAAAGGTCTTCTGCTTGGGGACGGTCGGTGGTGACTACGGAGTTGCGAGCTCCATACTATGTTCTTTCTTTGGAGGTCGGTGAAGAATAATCTACTAGTGATAGGGGTCAGATTTGGAGACATGAGAACACGAGCTCTTACATAGTGATGATGTGGGGTTACGGAATTTAACTTCCCTGCGAAGTTCGGACCAACAAATACCCCCTTATAGGACTTAGACGAAAACAGATAACAAAAATAAGAGCGATCCCAGCCTATTACATTATCTAGTCGAATGAAAACACACTAAGGTACAAGACATGTTTTGGGATCTTCAATTCCATAGCAATAAATCACTATGATTTCCCCATTCAAGAAATAAGAAAGTCCTAATACAAGAACTACGTGACGGCTTAAAGTACCCTCGCGGTGATGATTTAAAGCAATCAACGACTCGCCTTGACAATACACGTTACATGTGCAATTTATTATGTGTGCAATTTGTATCTAATTTGTATCACCAATTGATTAATAAAATTTATTTCCATATATCTAAAATAACTCATTTGCTAGGGTTAACAAATTCATATATGATATATTTTGTTAAATAAGGACACGTATCACTATTCCAAATGAGCACAAATTAGATATCCAAAAATTGAATAGGTAATATGCTTCCTAAGCATATACCAAAATTCTAAATGATTATTCCTTTTAGTAAATATTTTGACTGCGTTTTTAAAACATAATTTAAACATGAGACGGTTTTCAGATGTGAGCACTGTCCCTACCCAATTTATAACGTTTTTAGCTTATTTATATGTAGTGGGGTTAGGAGAGCAAATCCCCTATTCTAAAATCACTTCCCAATATTGTTTCATATTAATTTTAAGAATAAGAACTTTCGGTTATATAGTATATCAATATCTAAATTATAAAAACAATGAAGTAGGGATTTTAAGATAGGGAAAACGATTCAAGGATTAGAAGTTATAAATTATCACTCACAATTCATTCTATTATAACTAGATCAAATATATGTCACTACATATATTTTATATATATTTAACCTAATAAAACTGGATAAACAAACTTAATTACAAAAATATGATATAGAATAACATGCATTACACGGCCACACTTTAATTATTAGGTCCTAAAATCTTCCAGAATCAAATAATGTATAATTAATACTTACTATATCTATATAATTATGTAGCAGAGTGATCTGATACTCCTGTACTAAGCTAGCATATGAATAAAAAATAAACGACCGGTTCGTTCGTCTTCAGGTGGCCTGTCACATTCTTACACGTGTATGCACACACATAATTTTATAGCAAAAACATGTGTGCATCATGTTGAGCATGTAACATGATCTAATTACCCAATTTTGATCCGCTTTAACCCGCATTTGACCCGTTGACCCGCATTTGGTCTGGCGGCGTCCGCATGGCGTCATTATTCCTTTTATTTTATTTTTATTTTTCATTTTTTCATTTTTTTAATTCGTTTTCCTTTTTTTGTTTTTCCCCTTATTTGTAAAGACGGACGTGTCACTCTTTGTGAACAAAAATGTCGTTTCTTCTAAATAAAAATTGTTAATTTTTTTCGATGTTTTTGATAAGGAAGGCGTGTCATTTGTTATTTATCTCAAAGTGTCAATCGTAACAAAAAGAAGTGTCTTTTTATTTGAATAAAGTGTCGTTTGTATCATTTATTAACTATTAATTATTTTTGAAAAAAATGCGATTTGTTTCGAAAAAAATGTCATTTATTTATGGAAAAAGTGTCGATTGTTTATCTTGTTTGTGTCACTCATGACAAAAGAACGTGTCGATGATGAGCGAGTTTATGGTTAAGCCCGTAATTCCACGGTAAAGAAGCGAGTGTCAATTCTCTGCATTGTGCGTGTCGATCATGACAAAAGAACATGTCGATGATGAGCGAGTGTTTGTTTAAACAATAATTCACAATAGAGAAGCGAGTGTCAATGGTCCATGTTGTGCGTGCCGATCACGATAAAAGAACGTGTCGATGATGACCAAAGTGTCATGCATTTAAGCCATAATTCACGGTAGAGAGCGAAAGTGTCGATCATCTCTCACTTGTGTGTGATCATCTCTACGTGTTGTGTCAATCATGAAACGAGAATGTGTCGGTGATGAGCGAGTGTCATTTAAGCCATAATTCACGGTAGATAGCGAGAATGTCGGTGTCATTGCTTTGTAAGTGTTAATCATAACAAAAGAACATGTAAAAGATGAGCGGGCGTCTGTTTAAGCCATAATTCGCGGTAGAGAAGCGGAATGTCGAAATGTTACTCAAATTATATTATAAATAACAAAATTGTTCACAACAAATGACACTTTATGTTACAAAAAATGACACTTTAATAAATTAGTTAACCCGATAAGCTCAGAAAACAAATGCGAGGATTTCAATACTACAAATAAAATCAAATTAAACTTCTATGGGAAACAAAACGATTATGAAACTTCGATTTACAACAACAATGTTTGTTGGGAGATGATTGATAGCTCGAGTGCTCATATATTTGAATGATCCCCAGAAAACCTATTTTGATTGATAAACCATTGATTTGTATTTGTTTTGTATGCTTGTCTACGAGTTTCGGACTCATAAACATACTTCTACATGGTTCGGGCGTTCGGTTACGTCAGCGATTTTTCGGTAGACTATCGGACCTCGATACCATGAGAAGAATACTCGGCCTTTGCTGGACTCGGCGGGAGCAACATGCTGAAAGAAGTCAATAGAAGCCCGGACTTAGCGGGAGCGGTTCGTTAAGCTGCAGTCGATCTTCGTTAGAGGCCTGGGCTCGGCGGGAGTACGCTGCGAACATAGATCGAGACTTCGGCAACGATCGAGACAGGTCTTCTAGCGTAGTAATCTTATAAGTCAAATCACGAGAGTAAATACAGTGCAGAGAAGTCGGCTTCGGATACTGCCTTGAAGTTTGTTTGTCTCGCCTACTTTCTTCGGCCTCGACCCAATGACAAGCGTAGTGTCCACTTTACGATTAAAGGCGCAAGTCAACACTTTTACGGAAATGGAGGAAAAGACTCTACCACCATTCTTTGAAAGAGTCGTTAGCTACCCGAAAAGAGAGAGACACATGGATCATCGTCTCCGATGGATCTTTCCATGTCTCTCATCTATAAATAGAGGGGAAGATTTCAAATCGAAGCTCACCACATATACGAAGAACACACGAGCAATTACGAGCAACTCGGGAATCGAATTAAAGCTTTCCACAAGATCTTCAAAGAGTTATTCCAAGCGAAAGGTGACATACTTGCTCAAGGGAACCATGTTGAATCGGTTACTAAGCTCTCACAGTATCAGCGGCCGAATACGAACCCGAGTTTATACTTTACCTTTCGTCTCTCTAGAAGCCACTTTCTCGTTCCCTTCCCTCTAACCTAAGCTCGGCGAGACCATATCTATAGCTTAGATCAAAGGAGTTCATCCTTGAAGCTGTTCTTTATTGTAAAGAACTCCTTCGTAGTTGGAGAGTTTGTCGAAACACTTTAGTTTGATACCTTGTAAATTGAGACTTTCTCAGTATAAATCTCCAAGACCCGTGTTTGTCCGGTGCACAAACCGGGCGAGACTAACTCGGTATAATAAAATAGCTTCCCGATCTTTTCGGGACGGTGGACGTAGGATTGTTGGATCGAACCGCTTTAAAATCGCTTGTGTTACGTGTGCCTTTTGTTTCTTGATTTGCATTGATTCTTGTTCATCTTGAAAATATCTTTTAAAATCATTCAGCTGTATGTTTGGCAAAGCTTAATAGACTACACTAATATCTTGAAAGCTTGAGTTTTTCCTAAAAATGTTTTCTAACTTTCAGTCGAATTGGGCTACACACGTTTCCGCGCTCTGCCGAACTTCTGCGAGCAGTGCGAGTTGACCGAAGTCGGCTAGCGAGGCCTCGGTGAAGTCGATCACTTTGCCATGCGATTCAAAACGACTTATACATGTACATTGAACTGTTCGATACGGCATCTTCCTAAAAAGAATTTGTTCTGTTTTAAGTTGAGAAAGTTTTAGGTGTATTCACCCCCCCTCTCTGGCGAGCGTTTATCTCGGGACCAACAATTGGTATCGGAAGCGGGAGTTCTCTAAGACTCTTGTTTTTTTGGCGAATCTACACTTGAGCGGATCCAAACGTTTTCATTACATATCATTCTTCATTCATATCACGGTTTACAATGTCGATATGTCGGGAATCGGGATAGTACTCATGTTCTCGGTAGAGAACTACGGGGTATGGCGAGTCGAGTTGAAGCACATCGACTTCCCTCCCACGGACGACATGAAAAGTCTTGGAAGATGGACCTATCGTTCCCATGATTGATAGTGTCGAAGCCCCGGGACCCGGCTGAGAGGTGGCGTGGTGGCCACGAAGAAGATCCCCCTAAAGGAAAAAGCCTTTTCACCCACAGAAGAGAAGAAGCTTCACAATCTAGGCACGGGTTGCCGAGAGAAATGCTTTATCGGCCACCTTGAGTGATTCCTATCTCGGAAGAGTTCGGGGCTGTAAGTCCGCGAAGGAACTACGGGATGCTCCTAGCGCTGCGAGTCGGGGGACTCGAGAAGATCAAAGCGAACAATGGCATTGGAATTTCAAAGGCTGGAGAGACTATCTCATGCTGGCGACACCATCGAAGATCTTAACGTCGATTTACGGATCGATGAACACTATCAGCGGGCTTGGGAAGACTTTCTCCAGCAGAAATGAATCTCAATATATTGAGAGCAACTGCTGGGACGGACATTGGACTCCATTCGCTACATTCTTTGAGACATTCTAACCTTGATATTTTTTCTCCTAGTCATATGATTTTGAGAATTAAAGGTGAGGAGTTCGAGTTCGGCCTACCCCAAAGGGAAACGAGCGAGATGAGGCGGCACTTTCAAATCGACCATGCTTTCAAAGCATCGGTTAGCACGACGGCTCCCGCGTCTAGCAAAGCGGGAACCTTCAATCAATGATCTACTAGAAGGAAACTTAGCTAAGAAATATGCAGATTCTTGCCAGTGGAGTATCGGAAGGAGAAGGATAGGCGCGAGAAAAATCTCCAGAGTTGTCGAGAGACTCGAAAGGGTAAGTCGAGAATATACACCCAGCGCACTCCTGAATCACATACTTCGATTGCGGGAAGCAGGGGGAGGACTCGGCTCGGTCGAAAGACGGTGAGAGCAAAGAAGATAGAGTCTCCACGTTTTACAAGCTGGAAGAAGTCGAGGACACTACCAATACGGCGTCACAGGCTCGAGCTCGTCTGCTGCTGAGAGAGCGGCACGTAAAAGCTCCGAAGGGAGAAATTCATCAAGAAGTGTCAGCGTATATTGCGGGTGAACTCTCGGGCGACTCGTGAAGTCAACTCCTTCATGGATTCATCGAGGCGATGAAGCGGCGATCATGGCGTAGAGCTTGAAGAAGATGCTTGAGAAGTGTCTTATGGCAAGAGAAGAGGATGAGGTAAACTCTCACGCTCCACTTACCTCCCTCTTCTACACTTGCAGCTCACGACACTATTTCGGGTGCATAAGGAAATCTGGATATCTCGATCGCGTATGAAGAACTTGTTGGGATTTTTATCTTTGGAAGCAAATTTTATGCTTGTATACAATGTGTTTTGTGTTTTGATTCTACCACTATTTTATTCTCCTATCGATAAATATATATATTTGCACATGTAATCCTTTATCTTATGCAAAAGTTAGATTTGTGTAGTGTGTCGGGCATCACGAGAAGACAACGCAAATTGGTTGAGCCGATAAGATATAAACAATTATCACGGTGAGACTGACTTAAGGATAAGTTGTCGGTTTTAACTGCCGAGTTTAGATAAGAAGTGGCTTGTCTTTTCTTGGTACACTTAAGGTGGTGTATTGATGGATCACGGTGAGATGTGTTCTCACATTGACCTAAGTGGAGAACCGAGATCTCGATGACTTAGGTGTCTTAAGCTTGGTAAGACTTGGTGAGTGCATTGGCTATCTATCACTTTGACCTACTATGGTGAACGTCGTCGCGACCGGATCTACATATCTTAGGTGTTAGTAGTTATTTGTGGCTCGGGTGGTTGTTTGTATCTTGCAGCTGTATCCTAGTAAAAATGGGTTGATAATATCCCACGAGGAACTCGAAAGGATTAGCACACTAAAGCCAGGCCGGTTGATTCGGTTCGGGTGTGTTAATAAGGTCGAGTGGTACTACTCGGAAATATAAGATGTTAATTAATTTAAGTTGTCGGTGAGCTTAATTAATTAACAGATATTTCTATCTTAAATACGGAGATCGATTAAGTCTAAAATACAAGCTCTTGCTCAATTTGGGATAAAGGGGTAAGTTAGTACGGATTCTCTAGTGGAATGAATCTATGTTTATTAATTAATTTTGCTTTGAAAGGTGAGCATAGATAATTAATTAATTTGAGGCCTACTTTATTTCTTATATTAGATCCACGATCAGGCCCGATTAGTTGTCTAGTTATTTATTGTCTCTCGAAATCATATATTAATAGATTAATGTAATTTTTACATTATTTAATATTATTATTTATACGAAATTAATTGGTGGGCCAATTAATTGATAAATATTAGTAGTCGAGTGGATTAATTAATTATATTATGGGCTAATTATATGGAAGCCCATTAGGAATATAATTAAATTAAAGGGATACAAATATATTAATATTATATAGGCTTTTGAAGCACTATATATATTAGTATTACGTTCATAAACGGAACACACATACACAAAATAGAAGACGCCATGCGTGAGTTTTGTGGAGAGACATAATCTTATTTTCTCCGGTTCTGCGGCCACCCGGAGGGAGAAAGAGGTCGGGGACACAGAGATCGAAAGATCGGCACACGGGCAACAATCGGAGAGTGCAACAACATACGAAGGAGGAAGGTAATCATTCAGAACCTAATATTTCCTTCAGTTGGTATCGAGCCTGGTTTAGGCTCTGATTGTTGTTAGGAGCATGATTCGGGTCTATTTCCGTCGTTATCGGGTTATTTTCGTGTTTGGGGCGGCCTTTTTGCGGCGGCTCGGTCGGTGCTGCAATCACTCACGAATCACGTACTTGAGGACTAGATGCGAAGCACATGGACATCGAGACACCACTTCATTCGTGATCATGTGGAAAAGAAGGATATCGGGATGGAGAAAATCCATCTTACGACCATCAAAGGGTCGATATTCGACCAAGCCTCCCAGCTAAAGCAAGATTCGAGAGAGAACTTTACGTAGAGCGAGTCTGCTTTGGACCCTCTTGCGACTCCCGAGCGATAAGTGGATTCGGGAGAGGAGCATTCAACAAGGGGGAATACTCACTCTCGATGCGAACTTATTCGATGCGTGGAGATTCGAGAAACCATCTACACGAGGTATCGGTGACTACGATGTCCGGTGCGGTTTGCGTATCTCCACTCGGTACCTGGTAGAATATTTTATGCATTAATGATTGATTCGACTTCGTATTCAATGCCTTAGAAAATGTCATTTAATATAACGGTTTACATTTAATATACGACATTCTATGCTAAGTATCTTTGAACTATGCGGCGCATTAAATGCGTGTCCAATCAAGATTACTTCTTTGGCTATATACAGATTGTAATTTGACTCGGCTATTTTGATCATTACCTATTTTATAACATTAAATCTTAGGTTTGTCCATCTCATAAAGCGAGATTTGGGCTGAATCGTGGATGTAAAATTGTTCATCTTCTTGATCATATAAAACACGTTCAAAGATCGAAAAGCGCTTGATTCATTTCTACTGCAACTTTCGAACCACTAGAATTTTACGAGAAAATCATCACGCTATTTGCAAAGCTGCTCTTATAACTTCTCGAAATTATTTCGGTAAACTTCATACATATTCGGTATACATATTTTTTATAATATTTGTTTGGATCACGATATCTTATTTTGCATATCATAGTCATGGCGGCAAGTAACGTTACGATCATTTGTTCCGGCCCAAAATCGTGGAGATCTAGAAAAGGCAGCGTGTTTGGTGAGACCGATCATGGAATTTGACGCATGCGAGTTGGATTTCATGGAGGATATATTTAAAGGCTTGAGGGCGTCGGGGGCTGGAAGGTTTTCTCTCAGGAAGCCCGGCATTCTTCCTCCAGGAGACAAGTTTGAAATTATTTACAGATTACAGATACTGTGGACGGAGATATTAGGAGAGTCGGTTTATCATCCGTCACGTCATAGACCCCTGCCGTGTTGACTCAGAGATCAAACATATATCGATCCAGAAGCTCTTCGGTGGAGCTTTCGGGCCTGCTGCAGCGTCGATTACGGGATATAAGGATGATATGTTGGGCCAGTATTTGTAAATATTATGCGGCGAGCCCAGCGTCGTTCAGTTTGCCTTTAGAAAAACTTCGTCTTTGCCACATTATAGGGCGTTGGCATATATAGTCACTCGAGATCGACTAGCCCAGCGGGGATCATTTGATCAAGTGTCAGAGACCCAGCTACAAATGATGATGGCGATCTATGGCCAGAAACGCAGTCGGTTTGGACATAATTCTTTCTTAAAGAATTCATGACTCAAGCTGCGAGTTTGATAAAGCTTGAGCCGATCTTGCTTGTCGAAAGGAAGCTTCTTTACGGGATGAAGGCGGCGGTGATGATTGAAGACTTCTATGGTGTCGACCAACATGTCCAAGCTAACAAGGGGGTACTTTGTTGGTCAGAGTGTACGGTCGGGTGTAGAGGGGGGTGAATACACACAGAATCGATTTTCTCAACTTCGAACACGAACGGCCTTTGTTCGGGGAAAGTGCCGTCTTGAAATAATTCGGCGGACCAAATAGGCTGTTTTGAATCGTGTGTGGCAAAGAATCGACTGCGAGATACGCTGGCGGCGAGTCGAGGTCGGTATCAAGCGGTGGGGAGTTCGGCGGTGCGGAAAAGTGTAGGCCCCGAAATCGGTTGAGTGGAAAAAGCCGTTTTATGCGAGTCTCGGTTCGGTAAGTGGTCGAGTTCGGTATCTTTGAGATAGTTGTATGATTTTAAAGTAGGTTTTCGGTATGAACGGTAAAATCAATGCAACGGTAATCGAGAAAGCGATAACACGACACTGATTTTTAAAGTGGTTCGGATATCAATCGATCCTCCCGTCATTTGTCCCAGAAAGTTCGGGGAGACTATTTATTATGCTTGGGTTAGTCTCGGTCGGCTTGTGCGCGAGGACAAAGGCGTGGCTTGGGGATTATGCGAGCGAGTCCCGGTTTACAAAGGCGTCAAACTAAAAGTGTTTTACAAACTTCTCCAACTATGAAGAAGTCCTTTTACAATAAGGATTGGGTTGAAATATGAACTCCTTCGTCTAAGCTATAAGTATATTACGGTGAGCTTAGGGTTAGAGGGATAGGGAATGAGAATGTAGCTTCTAGATCGACGAGCAGTGAAATAAGCTTTAGGTTCGTGTATCGTCGATTTGGATACTAGAGGCTCTTCTAACGGTTTAGCTTGGTTCCCTATGAGCTGAGAAGGTTGTCTTTCGCCGGAGATAGATCTTCAAGTTCTTGCGGAAGACTTAGGATGTTCTGGTTCTAGCTCGTTTGAATGCTTGTGTATGTTTTCGTCGTTTAAGCTTATGTGCATTCTCTCTCTTCTTCTTGAAATGTCCCTCTATTTATAGAGAAGAGATTAGAAAAGATCCGTTGGAGACGATCTTCTTCTTTCTCTCTCTTTTGGTAGCAAACGGCTCTTTTGAAGTAGGTAACGGTGTACTTTCCCACCTTTTTAGGTAAAGGGTTCGCTTTGCGGCTTTAGCGAGGTGAGAAGACACGTGTATTCTTGTCGTTCGTCGAGGTGGATAGAGTGGTTGAGACGGCCGGAGACTTCAAGGCAAGCGAAGGCTGACTTCTCTCTTCCTCGTATATGCTAGTCGATTGTCTTTCAAAAGTATTTGGCGAGTTCTAACTATCTGCCCGATCTTGAGTCGATCCGTATTCGGTGGTAGATAGGCGAGAAAATCTGCGAAGATCGGCTACGAGTTCGGTGGGCGCTCCTGCGAGTTCGGTTCTGCCGACTCTTTCGGTATACTACTCTGCTTGAGTCCGGCATCGCTGAGTCTTTCTACTTACGGTGTTAAGGCGAGATAATCTGCGGCGCCTTGATCGGAGCGAGTGTCTGCGAGTGCGAAACCTCGAGAGACAAATAACGATTACAACGGAATGGTTCACCCAATCGAGATAGGGTTTTGGGATCTTCAAATCTTCTCAACAATCGGAGCACAGGCTTGCTTTGAGCATGGTTGATATAGAAGATAGAATCATTTCCCACTAAGTAAGACTATGCGAGGGCGAGAATCATCACCCAGACAATTTCCCCCTATTTGATGATGCCGAAACCTATCATCTATGCTAACACTAAACAAACGGAAACGAGCTCCTTACAATATTACGAGGTAAGATCGGCGAGTTGTTCCAACGGTTCTAGACTGCGAGAAAACGAGGGCAACACTGATTTCCCCTATTACATAGAAACTAGACTAGCGAGAATCTAACAAAGTAATAAGCGACAAGAGAGTAAATAGAGTGAGTGTGTGAGTCGGTCATCACTTCGGTGATTTTGAGTGTTAAAGCATAGTCCAAGCACGATTTGGATAGACAACAAGTGGTTGTCGAGGGCAAAATCAGATTTGTATATATGAGTGATTCAGGACCGTACAATTACAAATCTTGCTAAGCTAGGAAGATCAGGAATTAAGCTCAGGAGCCCTTAAGCGCTTGATCCTGTCCATGAATCCTTGAGATTGCGTCTCGCGGTGGCACTCCATACATCCGGTATGTGTTCTTCCTCGGCTTCAAATATGCGGCAAAGTCTGGCGGCTCATCTTCGTCGAGTTCTCTTTTTGATGCGGCATACTTCACTTCGACTTCTAATACCCCCAAAAGTGGATTGAGTCATCATTTCTTCTAGGTGAAGGTATGATTACAGGCTCGGAACACGACTTCTATACCTTCGAGATACGGCTTTATTCAAGTATTTGTATAGATCGAGGTTACGCTATCATCATCCGTTCGGTGTAGGCGTCAATCTTAGTCGTGTTGGGCGGAACCTCCCGAGAAATAGTTGCGCTTGATGAACTCTATCTTTGAAGATTCCCATCTACGAGTAAATTGAGCGGGTATCCAATTGTCTATCTTTGGCCATACGTACGATTTCGGATCGGGCTTCCTACGAACATACGTATCGATAAGGAATATCGGCTTTTGAAGGTACTCTCGGCTGGCCTCTTCCTCGGTCCTTTTCCTCGGTGCTTCAGGTACGCCTCCCGGATTTGTCTTTGGCGGCTTTGAACTTGTCTAGCCTCTTCGCCTCTGTATAAGTATACATTCATTTGGTGAATATGGCCTCGATTTCATCATCTTGGGCTTCGGTGGCTTTCGAGGAATGTCTTGGTTCGGCGAGGAGTACTTGATTTTCTTTTGGCGTACCCAGCTTCTCGGTGCTTTCTTGCTTTTGCTCCTTCTCTTTCTCCCTATCTTCTTCATCCTCGATAATCGAGTTTCCTTGGAGGTATCCTAGCGAGGCTTTCTTCCTCCTCGAGTTTGGAGATTTTGTCTTTCCTTTGACGAGGCTTAGACTTTGGTTTATTAGCGGCTTGTTTTTGACAATCTCCCTTGCCGACTTCTCATCGGTTGCAATTTGAGCCTCCTCCTTAGGTGAAATGTATCTCTTCGTTTTCTTGGGTTTGGAGGGGTTGGGAGAATCAGCACTTTCTTGCCTTTTCCACGAACGGGTGGAGGGAGAGGAGCCTCTTCCTCTTCGACTCTTCTGCTCGGCATACTACGCAACCTCCTTGATAATATCAATCGGAGTGCGGGTTGCATGAGTAGCCAGGGTTCTGAGCCACTTGGGCCGAGTCTCGGTGTGCTCGCGACCAAGACACGCTACAGGCCCCCCCTGCATGCAGTCGAGTTTGAGTCACCTTATCTCGATCGCGGACTTGGTCTTTTTCTCGAATCTCGGTGGTTTGTCCCCTTAAGTAATTTCTCGGCGGTTTTGGTAGGGGTCGGCTTCTCGGTACTCTTCTCTTTTCCTTCCCCCTTTTTGGCATCATCAATTACGGTAGGGGTAGGGGACGAGTACCTTCTTGTCGGCGTTTGTAGACACCGGACGGTTCGTCCCGATGCTGTCATGGATCTTTGTCGGCGCGAAGTGCGGTTCATTCCTCTCATTAGTCGGTTCCTCAGAGTATTGCTTATGGGAGAGGTCATTTCTTGCCTTGAATTATGTCGGCTTCTCGAGAAATCTTATCCTCCACGACCGGTTGAATGTTGTCAAGTCGGATTTCGTGGCACAGGCTTGTTCGGTGAAGGACTCGGTATGAGTGGACATTGAAGCACTTGAATGCTTTGAGAAGTTTGGCTTGTCCTTCACGAATGATTGAGCTGATCATCAAGCGCCTGGCAGCCTTGGCCTTCGGATATAATTTCGAGACAACGAGGGGGCGGCTGATTTTGATGCGTGTTTGTGCCATTTGTAGCTCATTGGTTGTGGCTACGCGATCTGTTCCACACCTTGTGGACGGCCTTCGCAAGAGCTCGATTACAGGATTCCACGAGCGGTGAGAGATTTTGCTACGGATCAAGATCTCTTGGTAGTTGGGGTACATTTGTTTCGTAAAGTCGACTCCGGCAAGAGCTTAGCGGGCTCTGCGAGGACGAAGCACCTGGCCAGTGGACTTCGCGGGTCCCGAGGATACGGAGTGGAGGTTGAGCTTGTTCGGTAGCATGTGTATCCTTGTCACGGGGATTTTCCTCATCGGGCTTTCCGGGGCACGAATCGCTAGGTGGATCTTGACCATCGTGGTACGATCCCGTCGAGAGTCTTGGCCGGTTGCTAGGTTGCTGTCATATATCATTGCCGGCATAGCGGCCACTCGGGTTCTCCATGGTCTTGAGGTCGGCGGGCTTAGAGTAGCTTATTTGCTCCCTCGACTTCAATTCTTCTTCATGAAGCTGCTTGGCGGGAGTAGTGGAGTACTAGGCGTTGTAGATGGGGCCACTCCAAGAAATCGCGGCAACATGTGGAGCACTGGCGATTTTGCGATGAGCAACAAATCGGAGTAGTCGGCAAGCTCAGAATGCTGTTGAAGAATCTCTCGGGATGCTCTGGATACGATCGCTGAAGCTTCCGTCCCAGTTGTCTCTTCTTCGAGATCTTTGTCTCGGACTCCGAGTCCATGGGAGACGTCGAGTCTCGGCGGGAGGCACGCTGGCTGAGTGGTGGAGCGAAAGGGGGCTGTCGAGACGGCTGAATCTCTTCGCTATGTGCTTGTAGCATCCCCTTGTTCCACTTCTACGGGTTCCTCGGTGGAGACGGCCTTCTCCGGCGATTGAGTCTTCTAAGATGATTCGACTCGTCATCGGCCGGCGGAGAGTTGAATAGGTTCTTGAAGTAGCTGACGGCGGGAACTTCGGGGAGAGACCTCGGGTTCGGTGGGCACGTCGGGAATGGCTTTCCTCGGTTTCTTAGCTGGTGCCTTTGGAGTTTTTGTTGGAGGTGTTCTCTTCTTCGAGGGTGTAGCCTGGCGAGGGCGTAGTCTGGCGAGTTACGGTGGGGACTGACCCGTCTGGCGAAGAGCGGCAATCTTGTTGTGGAATCGACCTTCTTCACATTAAAATACTCCCTTGTCCTTTGTAGGTTATTGGTTGAGATCCATGAGATATCCTCTATCATTATGGGCGACTTCGATCCATAAAGAAGCTTGCCCTTTACACTCGGCGTGTAAGAGGCCTTGTCGGGTGGCCTTTGAGCCATGAATTCACGGATAAAGAACTCAGTCCATTGATACAGGCTCTATCATATATGGCCGTCATGAAAGCTGGATCTTGAGCACCGATACTTGATCGAATGAGCACCTTGGCGGAGTCGATGGCTGCGTCGCAATATAAGCGAAGCTACGTATTGAGGCGGCATGTTGTTTTTAGCAAAAGCGGCTACGAAGGTCGTGGGCTTTCCACGAGAATATAGTCAAGTAGTCATCTACAAGATCATCATTGTACCCCAGTCGATGGCTTCTTCGGAAAGCGGATCAAAACTTCTCTTTAGTGCCTCCTTGATTGATATTTGCTTGGTATTGGAAAAGCGTCCTTGATCTCGTGAACGGGGAATCTTAGATTATGTCCGCCTGCGAGTGAAATTAAGATAAACTTCAGCCGCTGCCTCGGGAGGAAGTATGTCGGCTTCCTTGAAAGAAAACTTTCAAGCCACGACTCTCTAAGATGAGAAGATCTTGTCCGTATAATCGAGATCACGGGTGTCGAACTCCATGGTTGGCTCGAACCAAACACGGTCCTTGTCGGGATTTCTTGCATGTTAGGCTGGAGTAGACACAGAAATATTTTTACTTGCCGGTGTACTGTTATACTAGCATTTATCGGTATCGATTTAAATAAAAACGGTTTGTATAGCGATTACGAAAAAGAAAATTAATTCGTGTAGCGGTTGTAATAAGCATACCGAAAAGAGATTGAGATTACGAAAGGATATGCGAGAGGGGATTGCAAGAAATGATCTCGAATTTTCGGATGCGAGAGGATTTTAAGTTCGGTAATGGCGGTTTCTAAAGATATGATCGAAAATATATATCTAACGTGAAGGTGAACGGTTTTCGATTGAAGGCAAAATTTAAATCTGCTTTATTATATGGACGGTTGAGGTGGATATTAAAAAAGGTAATGATCACGGTAGGCGCCTAAGTCAAAAGCCGGTTGTAATATGCACAAGTAGTAACTATGAGATGGCATGCGTTAAATGCGTGCGAATTTGACAAACTTATGTATGGAATGTCGTCTGATAAATATAAGCCGTTAATAATAAATGACAAACTTAGGATATTTAATAGCATGCTTGAATCTTCATCATAAATGCATTCTTGTTTTATTCGTTACTGCGAGTAGAATACGCGACACTGTCGGTGAACATAGTAGTCGGTGATACCTCGTGTAGATGGTTTTACGTCTCTACGTCTTTGAATTTACTCGGTATTGAGAGTGATCATTCCCCCTTCTTGAATGATCCTCTCCACGGAACCTTCTTCTTGGCCCGGGGTCGTGGGGTCAGCAGAACTAGCTCTGCTTGAAAGTTCTTTGAATGCGGATTCGGCTAGAGGCTTGGTCGGTATTCGACCACTTTGTTTGTCGGTATGGATCTTTTCCATCGATATCCTTCTTTTCGACATGGTCACGAATGAAGTGATGCCTAATGTCCGCGTGCTTGCATCTCGTGTGTAGTACGGGGCTACAGTGATTGCGATAGCTGTAGCGTGATAGCATGTCGCGAGAATATCGGCACTTCATTCGAATGGCGTCGTAGTCTCTTAGGTCTGTTGTCTCGGCCGAGGATTTGGGCGCGACCACTTTGGCGGCCATGTATTCGGATTCGGTAGTTAACTTTGGCTACTAAGTCTTTGCTTCTTTGAAAACCATGAGATCGGCTTCTTGCTGGAGGCCCGACAAGTTCACGAAGTTGATTTCCGATTCGATTCTACATCTGCGTAGTCGGCATCGAGAATAACCGATTAGTTGATATTATTATCGTTGGATACCATAAACTTATGTCGGGTGTGCCTGCGAGGTAGCGGAGAATCTTCTTTCTTTGAGTCCATGTGGCTCCGCTTAGGATTCCACGAAATCGGCCTTGAACACCTACAACATAAGTTATGTCGGGGACAGTAGGTTTGCTAGATATAATAAGGAACCATTATTGCACGAATTCAGTTTGGTCTGCGATACTCCCTCTTTATCAAGATCGATTTTCATATTCGTGTTCATCGGGATCTTGATAGGTTTGCGGATGTGCGGCGAATCTTTTGATGAGGTCTCGAGTGTATTTTCCTTGGTTAATGAGCGTTCCCTTTTTAGATTGTTTGACTTGGCCAGAAATAGTTAATTTCACCTATCGTTGACATCTCGAACTTGTCCTTCATCATTTTCTCAAGCTGGCGACACATGACGATGTTCTTTGATCAAAGATAATGTAGTCCACATAGATACGCACGAGTAATAAGTCGTCTTCCGGTCGAATCTTTGAACGGCGTGCGATCTTGTGCCTTTACGAAAACCTTTACGAAGAAGAAACTCGACGGGGTATCGTACCGAGCCACAGGTGCTTGTTTTAACCCATATAGAGCCTTTACGAGTCATAAACACGATGTCCTGTCTGAAAGACGGGCGGTTGTTCTACATAGACTTCTTCTTTCGATGCGCCGTTCGGGAACGCAGACTTCACATGCATTTGATAGACTACGAATCTTTGATGTGTTGCGTAGGCTAGGAATAGTACGTTGCCTCCGATCTTACAAGCTGGAGCGAATGTCTCATCGAAATCTATTCCCCCGACTTGATAGTAGCCTTTGCCGCGAGCACTTACTTTGTTCCTTACTATAACGTTGTTTTCATCTCGCTTGTTCTTGAAGACCCATTTTGTTCCAATGACGTGTTGATGCGGGTGCAGCCGACAAGCTCCCCAGACTTCGTTTCTCGTGAGCCGATTCGGCTCCTCTGCATAGCTATGATCCGGTCGGCATCTTTAAGTGCATCCTCAATCGTCCGAGGCTCTTCGGTAGACAAGAAGCGGGGGAATATAATGCGCTTTCTCCTTGGCGAGAATGCTGGATCTTGTCTTGACTTTTCTTTGAAGGATCTCCGATGATTGATCGGGAGTGTGAGCATCTAGCCACGATCTACGATGTTTCGGACTCTTCATACGAAATTTGATCAACACGGATAGTAGGTGAGTTAGGCATTTCGGTTGTACTATTATGAGATTGAAGCAGTTCGGTAATGAGAGTGTGATCTGCGAGTTTCCGGGGTTCGGGGGCATTCGGCTCGAGGAACATTAATAGATGTTCCCCCGAGTTGTTATTCTCGGTAGTGGTCTCGAGTTACCTCCCCAGGTTTCTTCATCGACTGAGTTACACAGGATTGACTACGTTCGGGAGAGTCGATCTGTTCAGCTACTTGCTCTGTTGGTTGAGATTCGATAGACTTGTCTTCGGTTTCTTAGTACGAATCATCATCCCGACATAGGCTGGATCTTTTCGGGTTTGTCTTTTAAGCGTAGATCCTGTGGCGCTGCGATGTCCTCAGATTGAGTTAGAGTTATTGCTCCTGTCTTGATAGCAAACTCATTAAAAACAACATGAGGGCTTTCCTCCACGCAAGAAAGTCCAGATAGTTGAATACTCACGAAAGCTTTCTTGACAGGAAGTATCCTAAGAAAACTCCACGATCGACTTGCTATCAAAAATCTTGGTGATCTTTCCCATTAATGTGGATAAAGCATGAACAACCAAAGATATGGAAATAAGATAAAGAAGGCTTCCTGCCGTTCCATAGTTAAATATGGTGTTCTCTTATCTTTGCTTTGTCGGTAGAGATCGGTTACGAGTATAACATGCGGTGTCGGTTGCATACGCCCCGAGAATTTGGTTGGGAGTCTGAGTGCACGAGTAGAATTCTTCTTTGCTTCTTTGAGTGTGCGATTCTTTCGTTCGGCAACCCAGTTCTTTGAGGGGTGCGCGCGCAGATGTCTCATGCTCAATTCATACGCTTTGTAGAACTCCTCTACCATGGAATTAAGGAACTCGGTTCCTGCGCCGAAGCAATTTTGATTATCTTGGTGTTCTTCTCGACAACCTTGAGCTTTTCGAAGCGGCGGTAACTCTGTTTGACGTCGAGACTTGTTGGCATATGAATATGACCCGTGTGTAGCGCGGTAGTCATCTATGACCACTAAAGCATATTTCTTGCCTACGATCGTCGTTGGAGAAACTTGGATCGAACAAATATATATGTAGCAGCTATGGATTCCATCGGTGGAAGGAGATGGAACAGGTGGATTTTGATTCCTTGTTTGCTTTCCCTTGGGACATGCTTGGCCTTTGAGTGTCTTTCTTTGAATACTTCATTCGGCGATCCTCTTGCTAGAGTGTTCCTTGCTAGTTTGTTGAGCGTTTTGAAATTGAGGTGGTGAGTCTCCTATGCCAAAGCCGTCCGGTGCGGTTGTCGTTCTTCGCCCGACGGACAAGCTTCGAGGTTACTGGCGAGTTCCGATCGGCTACATATATATTCTTTTTACGCGAACGATAAGCTTTGTTTTCCTGTGGATTTATCAATGACATCACGAAACCGGTGTCAAAAATCACTCTATTCGAGTTATCACATAATTGACTAACGAGAGAGAAGATTATGTTGAAGTCCTTCGACATATGATACTCTCAAGAAGCGTAGCGTTCCGATGTTGAGTGCTCCATATCCTCTTGTATAGCCTTTTGCATTGTCTCCAAACTCGATTATGGGTCCTTCTTCGGCTATATAATTCTTGATGAGGTTCCTTTGGTACGTCGTATGTCTTGAGCATCAGCTTGTCCACATACCGAGGATCTTTGTGCACTGCAAAATAGAATTATATTCATGTACCCTTTATTTTGTTTTTGGGTCCTTAGATGTTAGTTTTAGTAACCCCAATCCGTCTAACAACCACGGTGGTTTCGAGACGAGTTTCTTTCCACTTGAGTCGACATACTTGACCCATTGGGTGGTCAAGGCGACTTCTTAAGAGCATTCGGGTTCGGGAGTCCGAGATCTTGAGATGGTTGGCTGCGACCTTTGCCTTTTGTGCGTTTTTCTTCTTTTCGACTCTTGGAACCTCTTCGACTATAGGATCATAGTAATATGACCCATCTTGGGTGGATGTGTCAGCGAGGTGGTCCCATGCTTGATCGGCCCAGCCTTAACTCTGCTAGTTCCCCCTTGGCGGGCCGGGGTGTCTTGGTGCGATCTTACGGTCGAGAATGCGTGCGTAGGATGAGGTGCTTTCATCTTTTGTTTGTTCTTTCTTTGAGGGTTGAACATTTGCATTGATTGTTTCTCCTCGAACAAACCTATCGGTTAGACGCACCACGAGTGTACGGGGGCGAGATGAGGAAGCTTGCTGGTTGAAGCGAGTCCTTCCTTACGGTGCTTGGGCTTGTTGCTTGCAAGCATAGCTTCCGGCTTCTTTTCGGCGCCCGTAGCGCTCGGTCGTCGAGGCTCTTCCGGACATCATCACTCTTTTCGGTATGTCGTGCTTGGTGCGAAGTCACGGCGGTTCTTGCTTGATGGGCTCGGTTCGGTATCTTTACGAGTCGAGTCATTGGTCGGAAGCGAAATCCGATCTTCTTGATGCTAAGACTTGGCCATCGAGAGAGTTTATCTCCTCCACGAGTCTCAACACAAGTCATTTGGCTTGATAGCAACGACTCTCTGAGAAAGTCTACGATTCTCCACTTTCGGGGTATCCAATTCACGAAGAGTCTTCTTGAGCTGCGGACTCATTTGAATTTGTTCATCTAATAATTCTTCATAAGCGGTCGTGATGTCCAAATTCCCATGCACTTTGAAAGCTTGATGTCGTGTGTGCGGTGTGAAGAGGAATTAAGTGGTTCGTGAGAGTTTACCTCATCCTCTTCTCCTGCCATTAGGCACTTTTCGATTGTTTCTTCAACTTCAAGCTCTAAGACCATGAAAGTTGCTTCATCGTCGGATGAGTCCATGAAGGAGTCGACTTCTTAAGAGTCGATGCGAGATTTGCTTTGCAATATAAGATTGTCTCTTTTTGGCGAATTTCTCTCTCCTTGCCTTACGTCTTTGCGCGTTCGGCCTACGGGTTCGGAGACAATCATATTGATAGTGTCTGGCTTTTTTACGGTTGTAGCAAGTGATGACTCTTTCTTCTTTGCTTTCACTATCCTTTGATGGTCTTTGAGTCGTCCTTCTTTACGCATTCGAGAAGATTGTGAGTCGGGGAGTGCGTTTTGGCGTATAATCGACTTACCTTTTGTGTCTCGGTATGCTTTAGTCGGTTTTTTGCTCCTCTCCTTCTCCTTCGATACTTCCGAGCGAGCAGCGTGCCGCGAGTGAGACTTCCTTCTTATAGATCATTGAGTGAAGGTTCGGTCTTACTCGTTGTCTTGCTCGTGGCGTTTGGAATCTTTGTGTTGGTGATGCTTTGAAGGCGTGGTCAATTTTATTGTCGGCTTGGCTCTTTGCTTTCGTTGAGTGCGTCGAACTCAAACTCTTACACTTTGAAGTTACGAAAAGATATGGTCGGGAGAGACAACATCTAAATCGAGAATGTCGCAATAAAGTGGCGAAAAGGTGTCCGGTGTCAGTCCAGCTTGCCCTCGATATCTTGAGATTCATCTCTCGGTTCTTGAATGTCTTTCCTAGCCCATTGATGGAATTCATCAGATTCGTAAATCGGCGTTCGAGATCTTCTATTTTGTCACCGGGCATGAGACAAACTTTCCGGCTTTTGGAGTTCGGCGCCGGTTTGTTAGCTTTTATCTTCGAGTTCCACGACTCGGTAAGCGCCAGAGCGTCCCGAGTTCCTTTGCCGTTTTGCATTCACGAACCACTGCCAAGATAAGAATCACTAAGAGTGGTCGGTATGGCATTTACGGCGACTTCGGTCTAAGTTGTGAAGCTTCTTCTCTTCGGGAGTGAAGAGACTTACGTCTTTAGGGATCTTCTTCCCGGTCGCCCATTCCTCCTCCCTTGGTGGGGCACAGTCGCGACACTATCGATCATGGGAACAAAAGGTCCATCTTCAAGCACTTGATCATACTATCATGGAGGGATGTCGGATGTGCTTCCATTCGACTCGCCCGTACTCCGTAATTCTCACTGAGAACATGGGTACCATTCTTATACGACATATCGGCCCGTATAAAAATAATGATATGAATGTAGAGTGATATGCGGTGAAAATGATTTTCTCGGATCCGTTCAAGTAGACCGGTTTCAAGATAACAAGAGTCTTAAAGAACTCCTGCTACGATACCAATTGTTGGTCGAGTGTAGGGTCGAGGTGTAGAGGGGGATGAATACACACGGATTCGATTTTCTCAACTTCGAACACGAAGCGGTCTGTTCGGGGAAAGTGCCGTCTTGAAATAATTCGGCGAGACCAAATAGGCATTACGAATCGTGTGTGGCAAAGAATGCGAATCTGCGAGATGCGCTAGTTGGCGAGTCGGAGTCGGTATCAAGCGAGGTAGGGTTCGGCGGTGCGGAAAAGTGTAGGCCCCGAATCGGTTGAGTGGAAAAACCGTTTTATACAAGTCTCGGTTCGGTAAGTGGTCGAGTTCGGTATCTTTGAGATAGTTGTACGATTTTAAAGTAGGTTTTCGGTATGAACGGTAAAATCAATGCAACGGTAATCGAGAAACGCAATAACAAGACACGAGATTTTAAAGTAGTTCGGATATCAATCGATCCTACGTCACTTTGTCCCAGAAAGTTCGGGAGGCTATTTATTATCGAGTTAGTCTCGGTCGGCTTGTTCACGAGGACAAAGGCGTGGCTTGGGGATTATCTTGAGCAAGTCCCGGTTTACAAAGGCATCAAACTAAAGTGTTTGACAAACTTCTCCAACTATGAAGGAGTACTTTTACAATAAGGATTGGGTTCAAATATGAACTCCTTCGTCAAAGCTATAAGTATATTACGTTGAGCTTAGGGTTAGAGGGATAGGGAATGAGAATGTAGCTTCTAGATCGACGAGCAGTGAAATAAGCTTTAGGTTCGTGTATCGTCGATTTGGATAGTAGAGGCTCTTCTAACGGTTTAGCTTGGTTCCCTATGGTGAGAAGGTAGTCTTTCGCCGGAGATAGATCTTCAAGTTCTTGCGGAACACTTAGGATTTTACGGTTCTAGCTCGTTTGAATGCTTGTGTATGTTTTCGTCGTTTAAGCTTATGTGCATTCTCTCTCTTCTTCTTGAAATGTCCCTCTATTTATAGAGAAGAGATTAGAAAAGATCCGTTGGAGATGATCTTCTTCTTTCTCTCTCTTTTGGTAGCAAGCGGCTCTTTTGAAGTAGGTAACGAGTGTACTTTCCCACCTTTTTTAGGTAAAGGGTTCCTTTGCGGCTTTAGCGGGTGAGAAGACACGTGTATTCTTGTCGTTCGTCGAGGTGGATAGAGTGGTTGAGACGGTACGAGACTTCAAGGCAAGCGAAGGCGACTTCTCTCTTCCTCGTATATGACAATTCGATTGTCTTTCAAAAGTATTTGTGCCAGTTCCTAGCGTACTGCCGATCTTGAGTCGATCCCGTATTCGGTAGGTAGATAGGCGAGGAAAGTCTGCGAAGATCGGCTACGAGTTGATGGCTTACTCTGGTGAGTTCGGTTCTGCCGACTCTTTCGATTATCTTTGCTCTGCTGAGTCAGGTATCACTAAGTCTTGTACTTACGGTGTTAAGGCGGATAATCTGCGCGCCTTGATCGGAAGCGAGTGTGCGAGTGCGAAGCCTCGAGAGACAAATAACGATTACAACGGAATGGTTCACCGATCGAGATAGGGTTTTGGGATCTTCAAATCTTCTCAAGCAATCGAGAGAACTAGGCTGCGAGGCATGGTTCGGTATAGAAGATAGAATCATTTCCCACTAAGTAAGACTATCTTTGAGGACATAATCATCACCACGACATACTTCAACCCGTAGAAGGTCGAGATTTCACGACGGGGTAGCGCCGCCCCGGCCAAATTGGAGCGGGGCGTGCGAGCCCGAAAGGATCGAGAAGTCTTCTACTCAGACCAAGAAGAGGTCACCTCCCAAGGCTGCTCGAGAAGCGCAGGTCGAAGAATCGAGAGAAGACGGTCTCTAAGGCGGTAGTCGTCCCTCCCGTTCGGAGGCTGCGTGATGAGGTAGACTCTTCGAGAAAAATGTCTCGGCGGAGAAGACGATATCGGCGACAGAGGGAGAGACGGTGGAACGAGAGGTCGAGATGTTGAGCACTGCTTTACTCCTACTACTCGAGACCCAGTTGGATATTCCACCTCGGCGGTATTCCCTACGTTGAGAAAGAGATGACTCAGATAGAAGTTGAAGATTCGGAGATCGCTTACAGGCAGAGGACAGATCGGGATGGAGGCTTCAACTCTTCAAACCGAGCCTCTCGAGAAGTCTACGAGGCCGTTCTAGAAATATCGGGTCATTCGACTTGGTTGCTCTAGCCAAGCGAGGCCGAGGGCTTCACACATTGATCGGGTTCCGGGCGTGGTCGACTCTCAACAAGGCGATCGACACCACACTGCGAACACCTTCATGAAGAGTAGCTTCTTATCAGGAAAAAGATGGGCTACTCGAGGCCACGGACCTCTGCTCCTTAGAGGGTTTAAGGGCGGCTATGCGAGCCGTGCTTGAATGACGGAGTCCCACTACGGCGGTCGCGCCTCCGGATGGGTCCGATCGATGATCGGGACTCGCCCGGTGTCTGAGCCACGAGAAGCTTGTTGAGGATCTCAAATGGAGGAGGGTGCCCAACCCTCAGCTGCTTTGAGTTCCACTCGGCATCCTCCCTCCCGGTATAGTCTGCCCGGTTGTACCTCTCGGGCCAGCGGACCCGATTCGGCTTTCTTTGCAGTGCACTTCGAGTAGCGCACGGCCACAAACCCAGCGTTCAAAAAGGCTGCCAAGGCCCTCGGCGGTCAAGGTGCTCCTGCACGGACTTGGCCGAGGCTCTCCATAAGACGTGGAAACGGTTGACTCAGCTCGAGTGAGGAGATGAAGGAGCTCGAGAACTTCAATTAGAACACTCCGGTTCAGGACTTCTCTACTATCCTCACGAGATGTATTATCCGCTCGGCGACGAGTTCGAGAAGCGACAAGCAGCGTGGAGGTTTGCTCGGAAGAAACTTCTTGAAGATTATAAGGCGGCCCGGTCGGCCCATTGCTAAATCCGTCTCTTGATGAGTCGGGCCTCGAGAACTCGAGACTTCAAAATATTCGAGAAGGCTCCAGAAGAGAAGATGGATACTAAGTTGCAAACCCATTCGGACCAGTGGTGGAGTCTTCCCGTAAGAAGTATGGAGATGAACTTACTAAAGAAAGGAATGAGCTCCACCTCACTTGAGAAAATGCGAGCGACTTTGGATCGGTGGCGGCTGCTTATGAAGGTACGAACAAGAAGATTCCGGTACCTACCACCAGCTCGATTGATGATGCGAAAAGGGGGAAAGGGAAAGGATGCGAAAGCTTAGGGGGTACTAGATCGGTAAGGGGAGCACACTGGACGCCAATCTACTCCCACTGAACCCCCGAGGCACATGTCGGGCCCGGGGTGTCTCGGCGGCGGGAGATGTAGAGCTGCCGAGGCCAGGACAAGCGGCTCGGGACCCAGGACTCGGCCACTCATGCCTCCCAGTGAAATTATCAAGAAGGTTGCTTGACTTTATTGAGGAGGATTCGATGAGGAGGAAACTCATCTGCCTCCTCCGGTGGCGAGTAAGGGAAGAAAGTGCGACACTCCCAGACCCCACTGAAGAAAGGAGCTAAGAGGTTTATAAGCCACGAGAAGAGAGCTCGGATCGAAGCGGATGAAAAGCTTCGCCGGGGGAGATTGTTGAGGCGGGGGGCTGCTAATAAGCTGAAAGCTCCTACTAAGGGGCAAAACTAAGGTCGAGGGGAAGGAAGCACGGAATGAGGCCACCCCCTTGGAAGGCAGAACATCGGCGATGAGTAGATAAGGAAAAAGAGAAGGAACAACGGCGAGCGACGTGGGCGGTCGGCGCGGGTGAAACCAAGTCCAAATCTCGAACACCTGCGAGTCGAGAAGAAGAAGAAGAAGAAGAAGAGCATGTTAGTCGTATGTCCCTTCTAAAGCACAAGAACGAGGAGATGAAAGAGATATGTGACGCGATGGACGGGGCTCACAGACACGAGTGCTGAACACAGACGGTCGGCGAAGCCGGATAGAGCTCGAGGCTTGCGACTTAGAAGCATTGAGACTCGGGGCGGAGAGAAAGAGGCGGAGAGAGGGTACGACAAGGCTGAATTTCCATATAGGTACGGGCACGAGCCAAGAAGCCTGCGATCTCAAGATTCACAAATGGCGAATTGACACATGAATGCCATGGGAGCGGACTCGAGAGGTGGGAAGCGCTCGAGGCGGGAATTTATCAAGAGGTACTTCATACGGAGGTACTAGCACGATATGGACAAAATTACGGACCTTTCTTTGAATAGCCACAGTGAGCGACCACGAAATCTATGCTAGAGTCCGAGAAAGCCTTGGTGAGAAGATTGATGTCGAGTTCCGGTTCCTAGACCTCTGCCCCCTCCACGAAGCTCGATGGATCGCTGCATGTTGGAGTCGCTAGAAGGAGAAGTCGGCCAATGCGGTCATGCAGCCTTGAATGTTGATGAAGGCGATCCCGATGATGTGCTTTGAAGATACGAAGCTCGAAGAGATACTTTGAGAATGTATGGATTGTCGTTGCACGAGGAGAAGTCGAAGAGATTTCAAAGCACGGATCCGGCGGTTCGGGGAGATAGTTAGCTTCTCTGTATTTTATTTTTGTTTTCTAGAATAGCATGTGATGTATTGTCAGGAATATTCTCTTATCTATAAAGCGGCATTGATGTTCGGCAGACAATATCTTATTGTCTTCATGGCCTTGTTTATTGATGCTTAACACTCGGGAATCACCTAAGTGATTCTTGAGCTCACACACTCATTCTTGATATTTGTGTATGCTGTTTTGCTTAGGCGATAGATCTGTTTTCTTTAGAAGCTTGAGGGAACTTATTGTATGAGGTTTATTACAAGGGGAAGCTGTTGTCGGGATTTTGTATAGGTTCGATATTTTCTTCCATGTACCTCCCCTCGGTAGTTTAGAACTTGACGAACAACTCCATTGATTCTACTTGTAATATTTGTAAGGAGTTTGTTTTAGAAAGTTTATAGTGTTAGGTTTTGGCATCATCAAACGGGGGGAAATTGTTGGGAGATGATTGATAGCTCGGTGCTAATAGATTTGAATGATCCTAAAACCTACTTTGATTGATGAACCGTTGAGTTGTATTTGTTTTGTATACGTATCGAGAGTTTCGGACTCGGTAGATGTAATACCCGAAATTTTACCTAAAAATAAATAAATAAATAAATAAAATGCATTTGCATTTCATGCATAATATCACGAGTTTAGTTCTGTAAGTTGCGCCTTAGAAAAATGAAAATTAAAATTAAAACATCTATGTTATTTTTCATTAAATTAATTTTGTTATGTAAATTTATTTTGAATTTCCTGAACCTACTAGGATTAATGAAAGAATATAATAATTTATATTATATAAGTTATTAGGAGATAATTTAAAATTATATTTTGTGAATAAAATAAATATTATATTAGTTTTATACATGTTTTAGAAGAAAATCTAATTGTGCCTATCCATATCCTAATTTATCTAGAATTGAATGTCTTATATGGTAAGTGATAGAATAAATACTATATAAAATATATAAGTACGAAAATAATCATGGATAAAATATATTTGATACCTTTTATAATTGGGATCTTTAGATAATTTATCCTAAGTCTATAAATACACTCTTAGTCGTCCATAAAATAGTTTCACATAAACTTTTTCAAAAAATCTATCAACATACAACGAAACTGTTTCAAGAAATATTTACACATTGTCCCGGTATCCTATCGTGGTGAAAGTTTAGGCAAAGATTCCTAGGTATGTCTTTTAGATCTCTGTAAATTTTGGTGATTTTAGATAAGTTCCTATATTTTAATAAATATTTACTTTTACCTTTGCCGAAAAACCATGCATCCGGGATAGGGTTTAGCAAAATATTTATATCTCACTTCACAAAACTGATTTTGACTTGATTATTTTTCCTAAATACTCCACACACGTTGGGGTTTGTAAAAATATTTATTTTGTATTTTTAACGTATGTGTATGAAAGCAGTTTAACACAAATTTTCGGGTAGTTAGTCGGAGCATGCATTTTCGTATTCGGATTTTGGTTGAAACGTTCTATATTTTCAGAAGTCATCCCTTATCCAAAAAAGGTGAATTTTTGATATGATATCCCTATGTATTTTCCCTAGATGTTTGTCAAATATTAGAATATTTAAAGTATGTTTAGTCCCTGAAGCTTATAGTTAAAGGTAAGTAGGTCAGAAATCGCCTGCATCGATGCGGTAGAGTCTTGTTTTGGTTATAACTCTTAGAGGAGTTATTATTTTTATATGAAACAAAATCTGGAATGATTTAGATTCATTAAAGAATCTACATATAGAATATTAGAATTTATGGAATGGATTCATGTTCTGTGGAACTTTTTTTAAAATAGGTATTCTGCACGAGTTAAAATAGAACATAGAAACCTAGTATATAGATATGATATTGTTTGCAACCTAATAACTATAAGGTATCGTTTTATATGTCATGTTATAAGCTTAATACTAGAATAAGTCGTTAGAAATTGGAGTTATTTAGAAACGAGAAGTAGAAGTAAGTATCGATATACTTATTTGCATCCCATGTACAAAACGATTAATTGTTTCATGCATATCACGACATTAAGATTTGCATTATTTCATGTTAGGATTGGCGCGCGAGGACTTAATCCGTTGATATACATCTTTTCATTCACTCAAAAAAGGTTAAGGTGGGGGTTTTCTTTTATCCTTATTATACACTAAATTATTTTCTCATGGGTTATTTAGTACGGGTAGAGCACTTCGGGCTATTCGCGCGGTAAAACCTTCGGGTTAGCCCCCGGACATTCATGCGGTAAAACCTTCGGGTTAAGCCTTCGGGCTTGCATGTCTAATTTCTCATGATTAAATTCTTTATAGTTTATAATTTGGATAATGTTTGACCCATCTGAGTAGTCGTACTCACCTTATATTTTCACCTTTTCGAGATCATGGTCAGGCGAGATGCTTAAAGTGGCGGATGGTGATGAGTCACCTATAAAAGGATCTAAAAATGTTTTTTAAAGCATTAATTTAGTTTTATCTTGAACTATGCATTTGTCTTTATTTAATTAGTGAACTAGTAGGTGCGCATATTTTTTACGATTCAAGACTTCAGCTTTTATGAAATGCATTAAAACCTTATTTCTTTTATAAATCTATTATTTTTGAAAATTAAATTGAGAAGATTAAATTTATGCGCGAGGTAGCGTCCCCCTAAAAGTTATGAAAATTGGGGGCGTTACGGTGGACATCCTTCCTACATGGTTCAAGCGTTGGATTACATGCGATGATTCTTCAATAGACTATCGGCCTCAGTACCATGAGAAGAAGACTACGATAGTGTTGGACTCGAGCGGGAGACAGCATGCGAAAGAGTCAATAGAACTTGACTTAGCGGGAGCGATTCATTGAACTCGAGTTGATCGTCGGTAGAAAGCTGGGCTCGGCGGGGAGTATACTACGGACATAGATCAGACTCGACAACGGCGAGCAGTCTTCATTTGTTACTAATCTTATAAGTCAAATCGGCGAGTAAATGCGAAGTACGAGAGAAGTCGAGCTTCGGATCCGTCTTGAAGTTTATTTGTCTCACCTACTTTCTTGACTCTCAATGACTAAGAAGTGGTTATTTGTTTACTTTCGATTAAAGATGCAAGTCAACACTTTTACGGAAATGGAGGGAAAAGACTACTGCCACCATTCTTTGAAAGAGCCGTTAGCTACCGAAAGAGACACATGGATCATCGTCTCCAGCGGATCTTTCGTTGGGAGATAATTCGAGTCTTCTCACAATCGGTTGAGAGATAACTCCGGTAGCCCGATGCTACGAATATTTCTTGAAGATTTGAAGATCCCAAAACCCTACTTTGGTGATGAACCATTCGGTTGTAATATGTTGTTCTGTCTCGAGATTTCATACTCGGTAGACACTCTTCATTTGATTCGGGCGCTTAGTAGATTACCACCTTAGTACCGAGAAAAGAGGACTCGTATGCTGAACTCGGCGGGAGCGGTATGCGAAAGGTCGGTGGGCCCGAACTCGAGCGAGGAGTAGTTCACCGAACTCGGCGCTGATCCTACGTGGCAGAAGCCGACTCAGCGGAGCATGCTGCAGGAATTTAGATCCTGACTCGGCAAACGGCGTTTAGACAGTCCTCCCAGTCGAGGATTTACTAAGTCACAAATCGGCGAGTAAATACGAGGAAGAGAGAAGTCGGCCCGAGATCTACCTTGATACATTACATCTCACCTACTTTCCTTAACCACGACTAATGACGAGTGGCCGGTATCATATTTTGATTAAAGGCTTTGCAGCGTCGACAACTTTCAGAAATAGAGGGAAAGGACTACAGCTGACCATACTTTAAAGAGAGCCGTTAGCTACCCAAAAGAGAGCCACAAGGATCGTCGTCTCCAATGGATCTATCCTTGCCTCTACTCCATAAATAGAGGGATACAATTCAAATTGAAGCTCACGAGCGAACCTAGAAATCGAAGGACACACGAGCATTCACGAAGCGACTCGAAAGTGTTCTAAGTCTTAGCAAAGAAGTTGAGAGTAATCTCCGGTGAAAAGGCGGCATGCACTGCTCACGGGGAACCAAGTTGAACCAAAATTATAAAGCCTCCAGTATCAAGCGTGCGAACACGAACCTAAGTCTTTACTTAGCGTTACAGTAGCTCCAGAAGCCCACGTTCTCGTTCCCATCCTCTCAACATAAGGTGAGCATATGATATCCATAGCTTAGAGCGAAGGATTTCATATTTGAGCGATCCTTATTGTAAAGGACTCCTTCATAGTTGGAGAGGTTGCCAAGCGCTTTAGTTTGATCCTTTAAGGCATGTGAGACTTGCTCGATTATAAATCTCCACTCTTGTCTTGTTGTCTGTGTTTGTTTTTACATTTTAACTATTTGTATTGATTATTGTGCATGCTGAAAGTATTTTCTAAAATCATTCAGCCGAGTTCGATAGAAAGCTAATCGATCGCACTAACTCACGCGATTTATTACAAGCGTTTTCTAAACTCAAGTTGAATCGGGAGTTGCAAATCCCAGCTAAGGAACTCTAGGATGCTCTAGCTTTTACTAAGTCGGGGGGTTTCGAGAAGATCAAAGCAAACAATTGTGTTGGGAACTGAAGTAGAGAGATTGTCTCTACATGCACAGTGACTCCATTGAAGATCTCAACGTCGGGATTCACGGATCGATGAACTCTATCAGCGAGTGGGAAAGACATTCTCCTAGCAGAGAGATGAATCTCAAGATTTTTAGGGCACTACCAGACGGTCAGTTGGACTCCCTTTGCTACCTTGCTGAGACATTCGGTTTAGATATTGTTACTCCCAGAGCCATATCTTTTTGGAGAACTTAAAGTTGAGGAGTTCGGAGTTTGGTCTACCTCGAAGAGAGCGAGTGAGCTGAAGGCGACACCCCAGATCGACCATGCCTTCATGGCATCGGTCGGCCACGGCAACTCCCGACCTACGCGGGCCGAACCTTCACTCGGTAACTTACAAGAAGAAGCACTGGTTAAGAAGTATGCGGCTGGTTTTGTAGTGAAGTATCAAAAGGAGAAGGAGAAGCGCGGGGAAACTCTCGAGAGTCGTCAAAAGACTCCAAGGGTAAGGCGAATACACACCTAAGCGCACTCACGACTCACGTGCCACGAATACGGGGAAACATGAGGATTCGGCTCAGTCGAAAGACAACAAAAGCAAAGAAGAGAGTCGCTACACCTTTACGACTACAAGAAGGCCCGAGGATACTACCAGTATGGCATCTCCCGAGCTCGCGAAGCCTTCTTGAAAAGTGTCTCATGGCGACTTGAAGCTAAAGAAGCGAAGAAGTGTCTCGAGGCGGAGAGAAGAGGATGAGGTAAACTCTCACGCACCATTTAATTCTTACTTTTGCCCCACAGCACGATACTATTTCAGGTACGAGATGAGAATGACGACGTCGCGTTGCGTTGACGAAGAACTACTCGACGGCGGATTGGATAGTGCGGCTTCGTTAAGACTCTTCGGGGAGTTGGATACCACGAAAGTGGAGAATCGGGAGACTTTCTCAAGAGTGTCGGGTTGCAGGCGAGTCGAGAAGGACTTGTGTTGAGACTCGGGGAGGAGATAAACTCTCACGATGGCCAAGAGTCTCGGCATCGAGAAGATCGGATCTCAGTCTTGACCAATGACTTGACTGAGAAGATCTTGGGGCGAGTGCAGTGAAGCCTGAGAGTTGTCGAGGACTTGAGCCAAGAACATGAGCTGGCGATGAAGAAGAGCGAAGATGTCTGAAACGTGTGACGTTAAAGCCGGGCGGCGAAAACAAGGTTGAGCGTCTTGTGAACAACAAGCTAAAGCGCTGCGGGGCGGACTTAGATTCACCATTAGAGCACTCCTCAAGCCGCACTCCCGTACGCTCAGAAAACCGGCTAGCTAATAGATTTGTTCAAGGGAGACCATCAACACAAGATTACGAGCCCCCAGCGAGAACAAACAAAAGATGAAGGCGCCTCATCCCGGCTATCGGCATTCGACAAAGATCGGTACAAAATCACCCCGGTTCGAGTCGGAGGGAACCGGCCAAAGCTAAGTGGGGCGATCAGGTATGGACCTCTCGCCCGGTGACACATCCCGGCTCCATATGGGATTCATACTACTATGATCCTGGTCGAGAGGACCTAGAGTCGGAGAAGAAGAAAGCCGTACGAGAAGGCAAAGGTCGAGCCCGGTCCGCCTACTCGAGAAGATTAGGACTCCACGAGCGCGGAAGCCTCGAAGTCGACGCACCAACTAGTCCGGTAGTCGAAATACTTTGATCAAAGTGGGAAGAAAGCGCTATGCGAGACCACCGGGGTCGTAAGGCAGGATGCGGGAGTTTCCAAAGCCTAACTTTGTCCCAAGGACCCCAATCAAAAATAAAGGGTGCCCAAATATAATTATATTTTGCGGAGTGCATAAGGACCCTTGAGTATGTGGACAATGGATTGCTCGAGACATATAGACATACCAAAAGGGACATGCTGAGGAATTATACTGCGAAGAAGGACCCCAGTGGGGTTTGGAGACAACGCCAAGGCTAGAGCCGGAGTGGCTATGGAACACTTCCGGCATTGGAACGGCAATAGTTCCCAGTATCGATATGTTGAAAGGACTTCGACATAATCTTCTCGTTAGTCGTGTTTTTGTGATAACTTTCGAATGGAGAGGTGATTTTACTGTTGGTTTATGTAGATGTCGTTGATAAATCTACGGGAAAATAGTTTTGTTAGGTTGTATAAAAAGAATATCTACGTAGGTATCACGGAACTCGTTGAACACGAGCTTGTTTGGTTGGCGAAGAACGACAACGAGCGGGGTGGCTCACATGCACAGAAGACTTCAGCTATCTCCAACTTCAAAGGCCGCTCGACAAACTAGTTAGAAACGCTGCTGCCAGAATGCTGCCGAATGAAGTATTCGGCAAAAGACACTCGGTGTAATGCGTGCACTTTTGAAGGAAGCAAACAAAGGAATCAAAATCCTCCTGTTCCATCTCCTTCCCATGATAGAATCCTTAGTTGTTACGTATGGATTTATTCGGTACGGTCATGCTCCGTGACGATCGAGAGGTAAAAAGTATGCTT